>JANHZU010000762.1:15747-27381 GCA_032468055.1 Acrochordus granulatus
TTGGGGGCGTGGAACGGATTATCTGACTTTCCATTGTTTCCTATGGGAAACTGCGTTTCGCTTTACAAGAATTTCGCGCTAAGAGCGTTCTTCCGGAACGGATTAATCTCGTCTTGTGAGGCACCACTGTATAGTACTCCAAAATACATTCTCTATTCTTGAAGGATGGGAGATTGTTTGGACCAGTCTGCCCATAATTGCCTATGCTGTCAGCAGTGAGAAGTATTTATACATTCAGTGTTTCTTTCTAATTCCAGTTTAACCCAAGGGGAATTCAAAGTAAAGCAACAGTCACTTCAAACTGTCTCCCACACATTCAATCTTCCTCAGTTAATCTTTTGAGCAATGATCTAGTCTATTTGCCTGTATGTTTGTATGAGTGTGCGTGTGTGTATCAATGTTAAATGTAAATGAAAAGTTAAGGGTCCACCATACTGTATTTGCTCTTATTGTGCATGATATAGCATTCAAATAGAGATTTTGTAAATAATATTTAACTAAACTATAAACTAACCAATGTGTAGTTAATGCATCAAGAAAAGGGAGATAACTTACTATAGGTCAGGAGGTCAGGAGGCTAGAATTTAATTTCTAGTATAAAAAGTAAAATAAGAGTTGATAGACATGGAATTACTTTTTTACCATTTATTACTTGGACATAATAGCTTGACTTTGGATGCTTTTCATAGTGAAACCACAATCCAGACTCACATTTTTCTTCCACTTTTTTTCCCATGACAGTATGGTGAGATAGTACCATAATGACCTTATTTATAAATTAGATGTGCCTGATTATACAAGAAAAAGCTAGTTTTTAAAGAGGTTATAGAATCCTTCTGGGCTTTGAATGTGGGGCCTGAGAAGGGAGAAGAGATATGTGTAAGGGGTACAATTTCTCCCGCCCCCCCAATTTGTCTCTTTGTACTTTTTCCTGTGGGCCTTCACAGCCCTAAATTGAATCTCAAAGTGGATAATTTAAAGTGGGGCATTTTCATTCAAGTGGTGTTTTCTCAAAAGAATGGAGGATGGAACAAGCGAATCAAGGGCAGACTCATAATCTCTGCATGTGTCAAGTTTCAGACATAGAAGCTAATAGTTTTTTTTATCTAGATTTGAAGACTGGTTTCTGGACTGAGTGATTCTTTAGAAAGAGAAAGTTTTCTAAATAAAACAAGCATAAAAATGAAACACTTTTAAAGTAAAACAGGCATGGGAGTTGAAGTATTAAGAAAGGTGTTACTCTATTTCCATATTTTCATGTTTTAAAAAAAGTTGTTGGAAGGACAGATCTGAATTCAGAGTGAGGAAGAATGAAATGGACTTAGGCCTTTGCCATGCAGATGTTTTCTCTTTCAAAAATGGTTATGAATAGTTTATTGGCTATGATGGCTTTTCCATTCTTCTAAGGGAGAATTGTCCATAGTAGTAGATACAGTGGTCATCTGAATTAAATTTGGCCATTTCCATCCATTTTAGTTCTTGATTCCCAAGATCTCAATGTTCACTCTTGCCATCGCATATTTGACCACATCCTGCTTACCTTGATACATAGATATCACATGCCAGGCAATACTGTTCTTTACAGCATCGGACTTTCCTTTCACTGCTATACATCCACAGCTGATCAACCTTTCAGCTTTCGCTCAGCCGCTTCACTCTTTCTGGAGTTACTCGTAATTGCCCTCTGCTCTTTCCCAGTAGCATATTGGACATCTTTCAACCTGAGGCGCTTGTCTTCCAATATCTTTTAACCTTTAGATACTGTCCATGGGGTTTCCTTGGCAAGGATACTGGAGTGGGTTGCCATTTCATACTCCAGTGGATCACATTTTGTCAGGACTCTCCACTATGACCTGTTCATTTGGGTGACTCTGCATGGCATAGCTCACAGCTTCATTGAGTTATGCAAACCCCTTCATCACAAAGCAGTAATCCATGAAGGGGATGGATCTTTAGTCTCCCAGTTTAATGCTTTGATTTATATGTTGTTAAATCTAAGATAGCTGTTTATAATAAAGATAAATTTATGACTAAACATACACATGTTGAAGAATTGATGCCTTTGAATTATGGTACTGGAGAAGACTTTCGAGAGTTCCTTGGACTGCAAGGAGATCAAACCAGTTAATTCTACAGGAAATCAACCCTGACTGTTCAATGGAAGGATAGATACTGAAGCTGGAGTTCAAATACTTTGGTCACATAATGCGAAGAGAGGACTCATTGGAGAAAACTGTGATGCCAGGAAAGATTGAAGGCAAAAGAGAAGGGGATGGCAGAGGATGAGATGGTTAGATAGCATAATAAGTTTGATGGGCATGAGTTTGGGCAGACTTGGGTAGGTAGTGCAGGACAGAGAGGCCTGGTGTGCTGCAGTCCATGAGGTTGCAAAGTATCAGACATTACTGTGTGACTGTACAAGAAAAAAAATACACAAGTGGTGCCACAGCCTTTGGTTCTTGGAATTTTTAAAATGACTATGTATCAGGGATAACTTCAGGGTATGAGAAAAAAGTTAAGATGGCAGCCATAATGATGTAATCAAACTTCCCTCTTATGTGCCATCCTGACTTCTTTTTACCATACATTGCAAATACCTTTGCTACATATTTTAGGGGGAAAAAACACTAAAATGATTGCTTTTTACCTATGAAGAGAGCAGTTTGCATCCCTACACTATATCAGAACTTCATGACCTCTGAGCCACCCTCTTAAAACGATCCATCAGCCATTAATTATATCTTGCCAGATGTTTGAAAATCTCTGTTTTGGTGATCAGAAAAATGAAGTTCATCATCCACCTGAACCCTTCATAACTGCTTGGCTTTGTTCGTCAATTCAGTAAGTCGCAGGTTGTGGCAACCAGAAAATGCCTTTTTTTGAATGTGAATACTTTCCACCTATTCATAATCTATATAATTTACTCATTGTTTAAGCTCAGCTCTGAGATGCATATTGCATATTGTAGATTCAATTTTGCTGTATTTTTGTAAATGGTGAATTAGGAGCCAAATAGATGTTAAATCCAAAGAAATTAAAGAATAATTATTGGAGGTGGCAAAGAGCAGCAGCAAATATGCTGTGGAAAAAAGGCAAGTAGAAAGAACAACAAGTTGTTGTTCAGAAATACAATGCATATTTTGTATGCCAGATTTGCTCCCAATATTGAACTTCATATTCTTTATTCAAAATAAATAAGCATGATAACTATTGTTTATTTAAAAAGCATGAAAACAATGTGATCCATTACAACACGAAAATCCTAATAAGCCCATTTTAAATTCAAGTACTTCTTTATCTTGCTTTATTAAAAGCAAGTTTGTATAAGTTTGTGTGGCAGTCACTGCTTGACCAAACTGTAGAATTCCAGCAGTCTACTCAATGACAAGGATTCATGAGAATTTTGTAGTCCAAATAAAAATTTTCCATATAAAAATTCAATTTTAGATATGAAAAGGATCATAGAAAGAAACAGAGCTGAATATGTAGCTCTTAAAAGATTTGATTTGATTTGACCATGTTCTTGTCAAGCTCCTTATCTATAACAGTTACATGGCAGGCTGACAGAAATACTTGTGGGAATAGAAGCATTTACGGAATTTGATCAGGAAAAGGACAATTCTGTTCTCTTCCTAAGATTTACCCAAATTAATAGATTTCTTCACATAAGCATCTTGAGAGTTTGAAAATCAGCTCCAAAGGAAAATTAATCTGGCAATCTATCCTTTCTCATACAATATTTTGAAAGGGCAGGCAGTATCAGTAGTATCCCCACTGCTAAGTAGTCTGTAACAGAAGAGTAATCAGGGTGTGTCTCTATTTAGTCTTGCATGATAAGAAATGCTAGATCATAGCAAAACTGTGTGAATTTTGGTATGTCATATTACACTGTAATCCTGTAATCCACTAATGATAGGGTTGTTGGCCTGCTGGTGTTGCTCAAAATTGTGAAGTACTATATTTATGTGCTTTTAAAAATCTACCCCATAATTTATCATGTGCAGATTTGCCTGTCCAGATTTAAACATCCAGGATAAACAAAGAAGTGGTTCCTCTATAAGGAAGGTTAGAAAGTAGTGTTTTTGGCAGTTATTTTGGCATTTATACAAATACCATAAAACAGTACTTTCTTCCTAATATAACATACAATATGTTAATAATTCTGTTAGCAGGCATGCAAACCTCTTACTTCAGTAGTGTATCAGTTTTGAAGTAAGTTATTATACAGGTGAGCTAATATTCAGTGAGTTCAGCAACATCTCACCACATTGATTTACATGCTTAATTCAAATATGCTAGAAGTGCAGATGGTTAAATTAGATACTCAGGAGCAGGCAATATCATGACCGACAGTGTTTAGCCCTGGGTCTTAAAATCAAATAATAATAGGGGCCACCGGAGGATTTGTTCATTAATCTGAGGGTTGCAATCTTGAAATCTTTATATACGTTGATATAGTATTAAGTCAAAAAGGAAGAGTATTGTGATTTGCAACTTTATTGCAAAATAGAATTACTTTCTTGTTTTTTTATTTTGGCCACAGCAAAGGATCTTGGTTCGTATTGCCATTGGAGATGGGCACATGGTGGAACACCCTTATACCTTTGCTAAGTGCAGCAAAGCTGTTTGTTCTGTACAAGAGACCTTGAGAACAACACTGCAATGCAAAAGTGCTGAAATTCCAGGAAGAGTCACCTCCCCCCTTTCTCTGCACTAGGCATGCAGATCCTGCCTCCATTCCCAATGCTTGGCCTCCCCTCCACCTGAAGGAGCCAGAGAGAGGTGCAAGGGAGCAAGATCATCACCACTATCACATCTTGCTGTAGCTTTATATGAAAAGCAATGGCAGGCCAAAGGGCAGCTGCAACCCTAGCCAGCCCCACATTAAAAATTGGGATAAAAGGTAAAAAAAGGGGACTGCAATGATTAATTTCAATTAAATTCAGCAAGTGAAAATGCCTGAGATGGCCGCACATGATTTCCAGCCTCACTTTGTGGCCCATCCAGGACATCATCTGATCTCATGGCTGAAATCCAGCAGCAAAGTCATCCCTACCACTATTCCCCCTACTATTGCTGCCCTGCTCCCCTTCTCCAGCTTGAGATGAAAATGCAACACACAATTGCAGATAGAGAGAATCCTGCCCAATTCAGTAAGCTGCTCCTTCTCAGAGGCACAGCTCATTCTGTCTTTAGTTAGTGACGGATCCCTCTTCCAGTTTTGGCACATCCTGGGTGCTACCCAATCATTATTGCATGCCACTAGATGAGGAGGTCATGGAGGAAATGATAGCTAGTTGTGATATTACCAGCAACCAGCTTGGCAGAATTTGATTCTTGGGGTTGCATGAGCCATGATATAACTTGCTATGAGAGAGATAAAGTGGCTGCACCCCAGAGAGTCTCTGCTTACATACAGGGCTGGGTGAGAATCCATGCCTTTAGGAGGCACCTGTGCTTCTCAAGTGGAAGAGGGAGTTCACTATGAAGTTCATCTCACTGAACATACATGCTCCTGAATTCCCGAGAGTACTGCTGAAAAAGCTCTTTTGAGAAGAAGCAGGACCTGCCTATGGTCCTAGCTGTGATGGTGCTGGCCATACAAAATGTTCTGAAGGGCTGCATGTGGCTGAGAGATGCATGATGGAGATCTTTGGCTTAGCCTATCAATGACCAAAGTGTATCTAGGTCTATATTTTTTCTGGAGCATGTAATTATATTATTACATTATAGTTGACATTGCAGACTAAATGGAAACGTGTATTATTCCTGTTCCTAAGACAAAGAATTAAACTTGTTAAGACTAGTAAATTTGTAGAAACAGTAAGATTTTACTTTGGACTACAATATGCTACACTTGCTCTCTTTTGAAAGCTAACCATCTTCACTAAGTTAATAAATTTACAAAGAAACATATATTACGAATTATAATGGAAGTAATTGCCAAATAAATGGCCTTAATTTGGAAGTATAATCCTTATGAATTCTGTATTTCTACAATATTTCCCCCCCTCCATCTCTAATCAAAACTCTACTCATGCTTTACCAATATTGCATTTGTTAACTATGGCTTAGATCAGATGTGCCGAAAGGGGCCTCTCCCTTTGAGCACTCCATTTAGTACTTGTTCTTAGATGTCTATATTGTCTGAATACAGCAAATGGCTTCTTTTAGATAGAGCAAAAGCATAATTTAGTTTGTTTACAGATTGCATTTATGGCCTTGGTCGCCCTAGAAGAAACCATAATGGACATTCAGATAATACAGCAACCTAAATACAAGGCATAGATGAGTATTTTACAAGTGCTTTGCTAGAAGTAGAGATGTCTCTCCGCATCTCCATGACTGTGGTTGACCATGTCAGTGTAGTTCTGAACAGCTATGCATACTTCCAAGTACCTCTGCTTTCACTAACACAAATACCAACATTTTAAAACTCTTTTTTAACCAAACATTATTATCATGGTTACTATTCTGTAGTTTCTATAGTAGTATTATACTTAGTATTTTGAATAGTTTCTAGAACAAAAATGTGCATGGATATTAGAGTATTTGTTACATTTTGTTCTTCACTTTATCCTATTTGTTTAGTCTGGACATTTTTGTAGAGTTTCACCAAGTTTTTGGCATGAACCTACTATGATTTTTAAAGCATATACTTTAAAACATAGGCGTGTACATTTTCCATTTTTCAATTTAGAGCAATAATGTATCAATTAGCATTATTTGCATTAATTCTCTATACAGAATTATTGAATTACTGTTTTCAGTGTTGTAACTAGATGGTGTGGAGGAATTTTGTCTTTGCCAGAAATGATGTATGCTTGAGTATTGATAAATAATATTTTCTTAATATTTCAAATAAGATTATAAAATACATGGAATGGGGAATTCGGTGTTATGAAGAAAGAGAATATGCTTGGATTATTGAGATCAATGAAAAGTAAATAAATTCAGCAGCATAAAACATATTTTTTCCATCTAAGTTGATCTCATACCAAATTATAACTGTGTATTCATATTAGTATGGTTCAAATCATGTATTTTAAATCACATCTCAGAGTGTGAGTTAGGATTATAAAATATTCAACTGACTTGATCCATGCAATAAGCCACATTAGAGTCATAACCAGAGATTGAGCAAGTGCACAGTCTGTTGAAACCATTGAAACCATTCTGAATGACTTCAATTGTCCAATATATGCTTTAAAAAAATCTCTTTGTTTCGACCATCCAGACAAATTAAGTAAATTTCAGGAACAGACAAAAGAATTTGCTTCAAATTCTATAACTGAAATAAATCTGCAATTGTTTAGTTTCTTTGTTTATTTGGACTTGTCATTTGGGAACTCAAGGTGGTATGCATAATACTTCCGCCTGTTCCCACAGCAACTGTGTATTTCTTGGCTTTCAGTACCATTGACCATGGTATCCTTTTGGGCCAGTTGTGGTGGCTGGGGCTTTGTGGTGCAGTTTTGCACTGGTTGGCTCCTTTCTCCAAGACTAGCCCCAATCAGTGTTAATAAGGAGAGAGAGATCCAGTCCTCGGATGCTACTTTGTGGTGTACTGCAGGGCTTGGTACTTTCTCCTCTCATTTTTAACATCAAAATGTTAAAAATGTTAACATGTTAACATTTTGTTAAAATCCAGCAGTTTCATTTTAACATGAAACTGCTGGATGAGATACCTGTCACCATGAGATGAGGTACCATTACTGCACTGATGATACTTTGATCTACATCTCCATCCTGGGGGACCCAAGTGATGCTGTCTCGGCCTTGGCTCGGTGTCTGGAAGCTGTTCAAGTCTGGATAGAGGACAGCAGGCTTCAGTTGAACCCTGGCAAGACTGAGTGGCTTTGGGTGTCTGGGGGTTCTGGATCTGGGATTTTAACTTCTTTAAGTCTGGATGGGGTGCAATTGCCCCAGTCAGACCTGTGCACAACCTGGGGGTTCACCTGGACTCATGACTCCTCAAAGAGCAAGTGGCATTGTGGCTAGGAGGGCCATTGCACAACTTCATATTGTGTGCCAGCTGCACCCTTTCCTGTACCAGAAGTCCCTACAGTCAGTCACACATGCCCTCATCATCTCTTCCTGGGATTACTGTAATGTGTTCTACATGGGACTACCCTTGAAGAGCATCCATAGGCTACAGCGGTGCAGAATGTGGCTGCATGGATGATTTTAGGGGCACAGAAAATGGCCCATGTAACAGCTTTATTCCACAAGCTGCATTGGCTACCAATTTGCTTCTAGGTACAATTCAAGGTGTTGGTTTTGACCTTTAAAGCCCTTCATGGCATGGGACTGGGATATCTGAGGAACCATCTCTCCCCAGTGGGGACGACCTGCCCTACCAGTACCAGCAGAAAATACCTCCTTCAGATTCCATTCAGCCAAAGAATTTCAGCTGGTGGGGTCAAGAAGAGCCTTTTCTGCTGTGGCTCCTGCTCTGTGGAACATCTTGCTCCCAGAGGTGAGATTTGTGTTCATCCTTACAGCTTTCCGGAAGAGCCTTAAGACCTGGCTCTTCCAGGTGGCTTGGTGCTCCAATGGGGATACAACATCTTGGAGGTGGCTAGTGGCTTAGCATTGTCCTCCTCCTCCATATATGTGTTTTTGTTCCTCCCCTCTCTGTCCGGCTACTTTTTATTTAATCTTAATGGTTTTAATTGTTTTATCTATTTTATGTTTTTACTGTGAGTCTCTGAGAGTCTTTTCTGAGTTCAGCAGCGTATGCATTTAATAAATAATGGGAATACGACATCTTGGAGGTGGCTAGTGGCTTAGCATTGTCCTCCTCCTCCATGTATGTGTTTTTGCTCCTCCCCTCTCTGTCAGGCTACCTTTTATTTAATTTTAATGGTTTTAATTGTTTTAACTATTGTATTTTATGTTTTTACTGTGAGTCTCTGAGAGTCTTTTCTGAGTTCAGCAGCGTATGCATTTAATAAATAAATAATTGGTTTTGATAATAATTGTGACACAAAAATATTTGAGCTTTAATGGAAATTTTGGCCAATAAACAACTTTGGTGTACTATTTATAATTTTTAAGTAAAATATAGCATTATATTAAGTAAATTAAGAGGAGTCTGTTAAACTTTTTAAAGTTGTCCCCTACTCCCATCTCTTCCTGTGGCTGGATAGTTATCCTCTACTTTCTAAGCACATGCATATACTGTAATTTAAATGTCTGTTGTTTTTAGTTAGTGCTCCTTATCTGAAAATGTTATTGCCATGTGTGATTTATAGCTCCAATACCAGTAAAAGACGTTTTCAGAAAATTAATTCTAGCAAATGACATGCCAGGGCTACCCAGAGTGCTAACTTATATCCTCCCTTTCAAAGTCTTGTCTTTCAACGTTTCTTCATTGCTCAAAAGGTCAAAGCTGCCTGAAGGCAAACAGCCTCTTCTGAATTAAGATAGATTGACTTTCTTAGCAGAAAGCTAACACTTGAGGCACAGCCAAGACTTAGCAATGGGCTTGTTGTGGAAGAAGATGCTAAACTGGCAGTTTTAGGGAATTGGACTGGCACCATCTACAAAGCGAAAGCAATTTTCTTCAGTTGCTACAGGCAGCAGACTCAGATAGAAAATCACGGTGGGATGGAAAAAGACCTCAAACATATTATGTGCTCATGGAGGTTGCAATTTTATAACAAATAAAATAACAAATGTGCTCATGGAGGTTGCAATTTTATAACATTTCAAACACATTGAAATGGTAGAAGAGCTTCAGTTAAAGAAGTTGAGAGAACGGCATTGCCAGTACTACTAAGCAAGCGATGCCACTGGGAACTGACTTGTTCATACTTACATTTTATGTTTTTAAAGCCTGAACACTTTTCTCACTGAACAATTTTTACTGTGTGTGGTATTTGCACAGATCTTCCTTGACTGAAGCACCGTTCCTCTCTTACTGCACAATCTCAGGCCATTGCCATGAAGAACATTTGGATGCTTAAGGAAATGGGAAAAGTAACCAGTCTTTATTATCTTACCTTCTCCAGGATATGTATGAATTTACATTTTCTTGCTTTTAATGACATTTGTTTAAATTCATACACACCCAGAGTTAGGTGTTTACAGTACAGAATAGTACATAATAATTGGAAATGAAAACACAAATCAATTTTAGGAATGGAGTTGCTGTTGTTTTTAGTGCAGCATGGAGAGTTCAAAGATACAGCAACTTGAATGAAATCCAGGGGTTTCTCGTTCATTTCATTATTTATTTATTAAGTTTATATGCTGCTCATCTCGCTATCCAAAGTGACTCTGGGCAGCTTACAATACAATAAAAACATAAATATACAAACATTAAAATTAACAAGAATTAGATAAAGCTAAAGGCCAAGAGCACAAGCGGTTCGGAGATGGGATCTTCTCTATTACTCCACCAACCACCTCCAGTGTAAACTGCCCCCATCGGAGTCCCAAGCCAACCAGGAGAGCCAGGTTTAAGGCCCTTCTGGAAGGCCAAAAGGATGGGGCAGATCTCACCTCTGGCGGCAAATTGTTCCAGAAAGCAGGGGCCAGGGTGAGAAGGCTTTTCTTAACGGGTTCTGCAGCATGTCCCTTCTCCCAGGGTGAGGAGTCTTAGTACCTGACTTATACTGATTGTGCTCTGTCACACTGGTGCTTGCACCAGTCTGGCAACACTCACAGCTTTGGCAGCCTCTCCCCAAATGGAGCTGGTTCTGATCAAGGGTGGCAGTGGTAAGCTGGCCTTGTGCAGCATCATAGGGGATATGAAAAAAACTTATGGAGAGGTTTGCTTAATATGCTGCTAGATGTTTCCATCTGAGCTTTCCTCTTAGTAGCATAACTTTGATCCGGGATCAAAGGGTCCAGTAAAATGTGACTTTCAGTTTTGCCTGTTCATTTTCACCTAATACTTGGGGCCGGTCTTCTTCTCTCAGTTCTAGGAAGCGGTCCATGGCAAACCACTTCCGAAAAGGTTGCCAAGAAAAATGCAGGAGCTTGTCCATGCAGTTGCCAGGAGTCAAGACACACTCAAAGGCAGGAGCGTGTGTGTCGGGGGGAGAGATGCTTTGTTCTGAATTGCAGTGAATTGGGTTATTTTGCCTTCTGGCTGGAAACAGTAATGCTTAAGGCAGGCAAGTGGATTTTTTTAAGGAATCCATTGTTCTGTAGTTATAAAATTGCAACCTCCATGAGCACATAATACTGTAGTTAATTTTCTCCCCAAGGAGAACAGCTGTCAGTACTCAGCATTTAGAACGGTGTAATCAATGTAAATGGCATTATTGGGGTTTTTATTCTTTTCAGAGGAGTTGTGGAGAACCAGGGAGGGAATAGAGCTTGTCTTTGCTGCTTTACTATATCTGAAAATATTTATGGGTGACTTCATAATTTATGATACTTGAACAATATATCACTAAAGTTTTAATGTTTTTCTCATACAATTCCTTGATTTATTTTTCCATTAGACAGACAAGAACTAAAACTTCCAACTCATTTGCTGCCTTTCTGTCAGGCTATTAGGAACTCAGACTTTCACAGAATTTCCTGATTTTAATTTAAAATACAGTGGTACCTCACAACACAAGTAACTCGCAGGACGAGAAACTCGCAGGACGAGAAACTCGCAGGACGAGCAAAAAA
>JANHZU010000762.1:59373-73236 GCA_032468055.1 Acrochordus granulatus
CTTTAAGAAGGCTTTTTTTCTCTCAGCTTTTCCAGTGCAAAGGAGAGGAGGGGGAGGGACTTCCTGGAGATTGAATCGGGAGTCTCTCTTGAATGCCTTTCACTTAATTTATGCTGTTTACTCAGTGGGAGAGGAGAGCTCCGTTGGGAGATTTCCCATGTGAGCTGATTGCGCGGTGCTCATTGCGATCAGGAATGTAGGCAGAACGCATGCATGCATGCTGCTGCCTGTATGGCAATGGAGTAAACTGCGCGAGAGGAGGGATGGTAGAACGCACTCACACTGCTTCTGGTATGGCAATGGAGTAAACCGCGTGAGAGGAAGGATGGTAGAACGCACGTGCGCGGCTTCCAGTATGGCAATGGAGTAAACCGCGCGAGAGGAGAGATGGTAGAACGTACGCATGCTTGCTGTGTTAGCAGAACGCGTGCATGGGGTTTCTGTCTGTAACAGTGGAGTAAAGCACAAGGTAAGAGTCGGCAGAACTCTCGCATGGAGTTGCCTGAACGGGAAATACAGAGCGCGCTTGCTGATGATGCGCAAGGTTTGGCACGAAGTTTCCTCGTCTCGTGAGTCGCGGCTCGTCTAGCAGAATAATTTTTGATTCAATTTTTTGTTCGTCCTGCGAGTTACTCGTCCTGCGAGTTACTCGTCTTGTGAGGCACCACTGTATTTTTATTTAATTCATATCCTGCCTTTACTATTTTTATAAATAACTCAAGGCAATGAACATAGACAACATACCTTCTTCCTTCTGTCCCACAATAGCAACCTTGTGGGGTGAGTTGGGCTGAATGAGAGTGACTAGCCCAAGGTCACCCAGCTGGCTTTCATGGGTAAGGCAGGCCTAGAATTCATGGTCTTCTTGTTCCCAGGTCAGCACCTTAACCATTAGACCAAACTAGTTCATGAAATCTCAGAAGTTAAGCTTCACTTGAAAGAGACTTGACCTACTTTTTCAAAAATAAATCATACAAACTTTATGCATATAACAGATCGATATTTCTTAGAACAATGATTATTTTTACAAGTTACAACTCGCACAATTTTTTTTATTCTTAACATTACTAAGGAATATATCAAAGAAATACTAGTAGAATTAATTATCAGTTCATATGATAAATTTAGGGTATGAAGAGCAAGGAGGAAGAACCCCTAGTTTAATAGCAGAATATAAGCTTTCTGTGGGGAAGGTTTCAGTGTTCAATTTATATGGCAGAAAAGTATGAGAGTAAGGTTACTTAAACTATATTTCATGGAGCATATTTCATGCAAGCTTATCCCCATACTCAACTGCTTGAAAAAATGAGAAATAATTGCTTTTTTATATTCCCCATCTGAATGGAATCTATGAACAGAAGACAACAAATAATGAAGATTATTATTTTTCTCAATTATAATGATTATTATTAATTCCCAAAAATACTGTCACTCAATTCAGGAGTGTATCCTCCTTCAAAGCAAGATCCAATATGCTTTTGCGAGAATTGGATCCTTTTGAAGAGCTATTAAGTAACACAAATACTGAAATGTCTGTGCTGTCATGACAAATGTTAACAGTAGCAGGAAACAAAATATTTAGGTTTTTGCCACTTACTTGTACATGGCAGTGCTGGGGTAGCTTATTATCATGGACCTAGCTTAGACTGGAAATTCAGAAAACTTCCAATAAAAAGGCATTGACAAACCACCACTTTACAGTTGCCAGGAAAATAGCATGGACTTGTCCATGTAGTCACAAACTGCTGAGCTCAATTTAAATCATCATTACTTGGAAATGAGGTGAATTTCAAATCAAGTGTGCCATTTGCTCATCCCACAGCCCTGCTGAAATATCAAAAGGATTTGTAAGGAAGGCTTTGATCTGCTGACTTTTCAGGGATGGCATTTAGCCCTTTCAGTAATGTAGCATCAATTTGGAATTGTTTCCCCACCAAATATGAATACAGAAATGTTATTTTCCTGGGTTGGGAAAATTGTCTCATATTTTATGGTTGTTGCTGTATTTCAGAATAGTGCTTCTGATGTCCAGATTTTCAAAACAGTTTTAGCCTTAACTGTTAGGGCCCTGTTTCTGGCTCCTTGTTACCCTCATCCTTTTATAAATATCAGGGTAGGAATGATGTTTTATTTCAAAACTAATGTTTTCATGCTTTATAATAATGCCAAACAGTAAAATCAGAATCAAGCAGTGATGAGCACTGGAGTAATATTGTGGCTAAACATCTTTGCATTATGCACCTAGAAGCAGTAAGTACTTTTTCTTGTTTTTGAATAGATGCTGATCCTATGGCTTTTAATTTTTGCAGATTACAGATGGCAAAAGAAAGGAGCTTTGGAGGCCTTTTTCCTAGCTCTGTAATCCTTGCTGTTTGAGTCTCTGTGTATATATGTATGTGTGCATGAGTGTCCTGGTCATGGCAGCCCTGCACAATGGAGTCCCTTCAAAAGGTTTTACTAGAGTCATTACTGTCATCCCCTTAGAGTTTTCTACATTTGCGATCATTTGGCACCATGAATGTATTTCTTAAGTTGTGGAATACCTCAGAAGAGAATATTCCTGGAGTTTTCTTACTGCAAAGCCCTATGAGCCCTCACTATATGCTTACTTAGTTTGTCCATTTTCTCTTTGAATCTGGAGAATAAACACTTTTAAATTAAGTGCAACTGATAATTTGGATATTGATCTCTATTCTTTTCTTCCTGTGTTCCCCATGTTTAGTATATTCAGTTTGGTCATACATTTTTAATATACTTTATTAAATTTCTACAAAAGATTAAATATTAAAAACAAGAAAAATAATTAAGAAAGAAGAAAATAGGGAAGTAAAAGAGTAAGGAAAAAAGAAAATAAATAAAAAAGGGTAACTTGTAACTTTCTTTGATAGTTACCAAAATAAAATACATTATATCTTTAAATAAAATACATTATACATTATATCTAAAATTCAATATTGCACAGTAATTCTATAAACATTCCAATCATTACATCCCAAAATTAATACAGCATTTCTTTTGGTTTCAAGCAAAAAGTCCAAAAGTAGTTTCCACCACATAGAAACAAAGCTGAACAAAATCTTTTCTTTAATCAAGATAGTTAATTTCACCATCTCAGCCAGTTTCATTAACTTCACCACCCATTTTTCCATTGTGGGAATCTGTAAGTCTTTCTGCTTTGTTCGTACAAAAGTCTTGCTTCATTATCATATATAAAAATAAAGTCCCATGGTTTTTCTCCAGCTGTTTATCCATCAAACCTAAAAGAAAAATCTCTGGTTTCTATTGTACATTTATTTTAAGAATTCTCTGAATTAAAGTACATATTTGATCCCATTAACTCTTAGTCTTCTTTACGTGTCTACCCCAGTTTGGTCATCTGTTTGCTTTCATTGTCAATGCTGTAAATCAGTTTATAACTAAAAATTGAAAGAAAGGCATATAGAAACAGAAGGGGAGATGGTAGGTTTATTAAGTATAAATGAAAGCAAGAAAAATCATGACTGGCTCTTCTAGGGATAATCACTTCTGTATAGTATGCTTGAATGGAAAGGCCAGCTGGGCTCCAGCCATTTTCCACATTGCTAGTTAAAAAAATAAATATGGTTATGATCATTCCCACTGGGGAGACACCAGAGATTCATTTAGTTATATTTAAGAGTAGCAAAATATCACTCGAAATCACAGAACTCATTTTAATCCAAACCAAAATCAGGTGAAAAAGAAGAGTCACAGAGTACAACATGGAGGTGCTTTAAGTTATAGAATGTGTGGGAAGGTGGGAAGCTGGCAGGAAGAGGGGGCGAATAAACCCCCCAGCATGTCAGTTAATGGGAAAAAAGCAATGTATGAATAGAAGTATTGTATTCAACTTCTTCTTTTTTTAAAAAAAAATCCTCCTGAGAAAGCTTAGGCTGCAAAATAAATGAAATATCCTCTGATGGCATTACATCTCAGACAACTATAGAGTGAATATTTGTTCACACAAATGTGTAAATGCAAACACACACACACATTGCTAGTTGTCCAAACTACAATTGTTAAAGTTTGGTACAGTATTTGCAAAAGAAGAGTTAGGTTACATTCCTCCGAATGCATGCCTCTGCGACTGATTTTTGTGAAATTTACTTTTAAATAAGAATGCTTAGTGTTACTGTATTGTATTGGACATTTTGAGTTTTAAGAACATGCATTGTCTCACTCTCCTGACTTAAGAAATACTAATTTTTGTTTATGAGAAGTAAAGAAATAGTGATGGAGTTGAAATTTGACAGTAACATGATTTCTCCTGCTAATGAATGTTATGCTATGCCATGCTCTGCACGAGTTAATTCCAAATACAACAATAGAATACATACCCATGACTTTACAGCATGCTGAAATGAAACAAAGACTCAGAATTCACTTTTTATAACTCACTTCAAGCGTGTAAAGTTTTTGCTGTGGTTTACTATGGTTGCATTAAAAATCATTCAGAGACAAATTAATCTATATCCTGTTCCCTGATCCAAGAGATCTGTGCCAAGTATTGTCATGATATTCTGTCAAACATATTTAAGAATCAGTTAATTTAAACTGCTGCAAGTTCCACCACTCAACATATCCATCCTCCACTCTGCCTGTGCTCTGAAAAAATGTTTCATCTAGGAAATGTACAGTGTTTATTATGTTAGGAAAATAGACAAGCACCTGGAATACTTGGGGAGATGCTGTCTGCATCTGATGCATAATAAAATCCACCCAATTGACTGGGTTGCAGAGAAAATCATTATTCCTCAAGAGGAGAAACTTATCTTGGTTTGCTAATCTCCACATCAGAGTGAATTTGAAACTCCATGGGTCCCACGTTGCTCAAGCACTGCAAAGTTATATTACCACCAGATGTATGAAGTACATGGGGAGTAATCAAATAAACATATTTAACCTAAAATGAATTGTGTTTAAAGGGGGCCTGGCCTTTTCTGGCTTTCAGGATGCCGCTGAAAGGTGAATATAGCCGCAGATCTGGAAACAGTGTGCACTCACAATATAAGGACTCAGTTCCCGCAATTATGTCAAGGATCGCACTGCAAAAGGGCCATGACAATGTTAAAAATGTTTTTAAAGATTAGGGTGTGAGAAAAATCTAACTGATATTAGAATATGAAATGAGAATATAAGCAGGAATGGAATAGGGAACAGGGAGAGCACCCCAAGGGATTGAATGTTTTTGGGACAAGGAAGACAATAAACAAAGGGACAAGGAAAAAGTGTAGCAGTGGTTATTGAGGATGGGTAAGAAAACACAGAGGGGTGGTAATGGCAAGATGAAGGAGAGAATTTGGAAGGAGGACAGTGACTGGCAACAGTGAAGGGTTAGTTGATACTATTAACATTCGGTGACAGATTCATCTGAGCCCTGTGTAGGCCACACGTGGTCTGCACATTGAAGATTGTGCAAGAGGAATAGGAAATGGTCATGTATTATTATTCTGCCTTTTCCAGTACTGCCTTCAAGGGCAGCAGGTCCCAGAAAGCAGAAACATTTCCCAACATTTCCCAACTGGAGATACTGAACCCAAGATGTGAATTTCTCATTCTTCCTCCACAAGTTATCTGATGTTGGGCAATCTGCCACATGCCTTTTAAAAGTGATTCATATAAATTGTGTCAATGTGTTACTATGGTTTGTCACGCTGTCAACCAGATACTTAGACTGGATTTGGCATTTTTATCCACCTAGCGAGTATTTTCCTGGGATAGACAGATGTTTTTATTTGATATAAGTTGTTCTAAGTAAAGCTGCCTTTGCAATTAACTGATAATTTTTTCAATGCTGCCAGTGTTCATGCAGTGCTGCAGATGTTTTAAGATTGCACCCAAGGAGCCTATCATAATTGGTACTATCTTTGCTTTCTCTTGACACGGTCCTTCTGTGTCTATTTGCAGATCTTACTGTTTTGTAATTTTTCTCCAGTTCTTTCTCTTCTATTCTGCTGTCTCCAGGTATATCCAGACTTTTTTATCTTCCTTAATGACAGTTGTTAAATCTGGAGTGTTATGTAGCAATTGGTTGTCTGTTTGAATTCTAAAGTCCCAGAGCATTTTACTTTTTTCGTTTTCTATTATTTTGTCTGTTTTGTGGTCCCACCAGTTCTTGCTTGCAGGTAAATGGTATTTTTTGCAGATATTCCCATGTCCCATTGTTGTTACTTTATCATGCCATTGTTTATATTATTATTAATAATATATCCTCATAGATTTCATAGCAAAATATGTATTTCTGTGAAATTCTCAAAAGATGGTGCTACAAAATCTTAAATGTCTGCACAGCTATTAGGACAAAATATCCAGTGGTCTTCTTGAGAGTAGGTTACTTTAGGAAAAAAGTACAGCAGTTGTCAAAAAAAGGCCGGGAGGCAAACTTAAAACACTGGGCTGTTTGGTTTGATAAGCCTTTTTACACATTTTTTGTGTTATTGTTTTTCCATGTCTTAATAGTCACACTCAGACTCCAAAACATTATTTGGGCATTGGCCAGTAATCTTCTAATCTTTTTGCCCCTTCTTTTAAAATATTTGTGAACATTGCCTTTCAGTGGTGTGAAAAATGCCAACTGATTCATCCTTATTAATCTCTTTGATCTAGAAAGCAATTACTTGATAGCATCTATGGATTATTGGAAGTGACTAAAATAATTTATGACAGCACAGGGATCAGCTTCCACAATTGGAAGCCTTTGGATGTTCCAGAGATGTGACATTTCTGCAAGCATGCATTGTAACCGTTGTCATGGCAATAGGATATAATCATATCTTTGAACTTAGAATCACCTATCTTGTTCTGTTCATTCCTTTGGACCAAGGATTGTCTACTTGGATTAGCTCGAGCTCTTCTAGCAGACATATTTCCTATTATCTGCTAGCTGACCATGAAATCAGAAATTCTAGAGATGGATTGAACAAGATAATTCTTACATGCATACCCTATGCCTTACCATTAATTGCTGAGTCTTTCCCAAAAGAGAAGCTTTTGTTCTGTTGCCATTGCAGAAAAAGATGGATGTTATCCTATCCTAACCTAAGGGATTGTGGTTACATTTCATTTTCTCTGAAAATTGGCCAAGGGCCCACTTATTACAACAAAATATATCATAGTTGTGCCACCAAAAATGGAATTAGTGGTAAAGAATACAGTAAACTTGATAAACATAGGTCCAGCTTTCTGAAAATTACTTTCTTATCAAATTTCCAAAGACTGCTTGGCTTTTGAACCTAGAGGAAGTTAGCCAGGTGTCAGCAGTTAAGATTATCTATATTAACGTTCCCAAGGCTCTGTAGTACCGGCTCCAAGTTATAGCACTTTCTTCTTCTGTGGCTTTCATTTTCTTCATGGTCATTGTTCCTGAATGCTGGTTTGCAAGTGAGATTGGTGATGGTGACTGAGCAAAAGACAGCAACTGCAGCTCCACATTCTCAATGTAATCTCTAATCCTTTGCTGCTTTCCTTTGGCCAGAATTGGGTGATTGGATTACAAGCAACAGTAAGCAGCCATAGAGCCTGAACTCTGTTAGTAATGAGTTCCTGATAGGTATTGATGAGTGCTCAAATATGCCAACCCTTCATGACAGGGACGGAATATCTGCACAGGTATTGGGATACAATTAATATCCAGAGGTCTTTTTGAGTAGAAACTCAGAGAAGATGTTCAGATTCTGTCATTACTATTAGTGTGACATACACTTATAAAACTTGCCCGTGCAATGGAATCTGTATTCACCTAATTGTCTACAGATTGTAATCATTCATCTGAGGCAAAGCTGATGATATCACCGAAGTATTGTTAAAATCAATACTTTGTTAGCATCCAGTTTATTTAGAAATATTGTCTGCATTTAAATGATAGGTCCAGTGCTTTTCCACCAGGAACTTCTAGTTCAACTGAATCTGCAAGGATTGCAGAGGCAGATAAATGTCACAAATAAGTAGATAAATGGGGGGAGATGCCAGAAAACTATGCCCCTCAAAAGATAATTGGATAGATAAGGGATAGACGAAGAGGCACTCTTCAGGAGTTTCAAACTGTAATCCCATTACCAGTTTAGCCAAGAGACAGACTATTGCACCTCTCCAAAGATCTGGAGGGCCAGCTTACAGACTTCTACAGTGGATGAACCAATGAACTGCTTCAACCTTTCTCACATTTACCATTTTAGCTGCTAAAATGCAGTCCTTTCTATTTAGAAGTCAGGCTTTAAATTGTAAAGTTGCACGTGCACACAGTATGAAAATATTGATGAGAATTTTTTATATTAGATGTTAGAGTTTATAAAACATGTCACTGCTGGAAATGTTCCAGATGCACGATATTTGAAGTTTTTTTCTCCCAGGCTTTCAGGAAGAGATGGTTGTAAAGGGTGGGAAATTGTGAATGAGATGTCTTTGGGTCTGATTTTCCTTTTTACTTGATTTTTCCCCCCACTGTATGGCAGATACGAGTATATTTGTGTTCTAACTGCTTAGATCAGCTCTCATGTCACATATTTTATTTTCTTTCAATCTTCACTTGCCTTTCACTATCTCAGCGCAAATCACAGTGTGTTTCCTGTCTGTATCTGCTTTCTGAAGGGGAATACCTGCTTTAATTTCTACCCATTCCTTTGCCATATTCCCCAGTTTCTCTAAATGTGTGTAGTACTTTATTTATTCCAAATGATATGTATTAATTTAAGATTAATACTTTTCCTTAATGGAAAGGGCATTCAGTTTGATACCAGAGTTGAATTATCACCATCATGATTCCAGAATGGTTACTATCTGTGCATATTATCTATAAACAAACAAACAGATTTAATGGTTAGATGTTCTGAACTTAATGTTGTTCTTAATAGCCCCCAATGGGTTATAGATAATAGCCATGTCTGCTGGTTGGGAATTCTGGGTCTTGCAGTCCTAGCACATCTGGAATAAACCAAGCTTATAACAATTGACTGAAATAATAAATATTGCATAATAATAAGCTACGAATATGGAATGGTTAGTTATTCAACCAAGATATAGAATGACTTTTTTTGGATTTAGAGTTGTATTCTGCCAGTATAATACATGTAACTGTACATAAAGTTGTAAGCAAATAAATTCCCACAGAGCAAGAATAAAATAAAATTTATACTTTGTTATATTCCAGGCATAGAACACATTTTCTGCTCCACTGCCAAGTGCTGTGCTTCAGCAGTCATCTTCTAACTACTAACACATGTCTGGGGGCAGGGAGCAACAGCAGCAAGGAGTGCTTCAAGGAGTACAGTAGCATTTTTGCGTTCAGTAAGTTAGCCGTGAGATCGAGAAAAGGGATTGAACTTTGAGAGATTCCGGTACATAAATGGAAATGATGAGGACAATTGAAAAATGCATAAAATACTTTTAATCCATTGTGCAATGTTAAGGGACCAGTGGGAAACCCTAGAGAACACCTGCCTTCTGTTGCAAGTTTATAATGTAGGGCAAACCATCCTTAGCTTTGATATAGTTGTTGCATGTGATATATAATAAATGTGGACCTGTTAGTTTAAAATGCTATATCTCTTTTTCCTTAATCTTTACTTCTTTCCATCCGTCTTTATCAGGGTGAATGCATTTTCTCCATTTTTCTAAGCTTGGTCATTCACTTATGTGCTTTGAATAATGAGCACTGTAAACAACAGAACCAGAAATCCAGCCGCTTTGCCAATGCTTGTTTGATAGTACATTTGTCCTTGCCTAGTCTGATAAATCATCAATATAGTATGATAACAGGCTATCCCTCAAACTGTTATAAGATCCATACAGAATCACATTGAGTGTCTGATACTTTACAAAGCCATCAATTAGCCATCTATGGACTAGGATATGAAATATTCACTTTTATATATGACTCTGGATAAGATGTAATTAACCTTTTTCAAATAAATCAGGGGTCAGGGGTCTTTCTGCATTGAGCACACATTTGAAATTTGGATAGAAAAAATAGATATATTCACAAAATGACCACCGTGGGAGACTTGCTTATTCACAAGATGGCTACTATCATGGCACAGCTACTTACCGTACATTAATATACCAGAAGATTAACTAGCAGCCCAGAATGCTGTCTCCCATCCAAGTAGATCCTTTTGGAGTATTCCTGAGTATTCCTGCAAATAAATATAGTGCTCAAAACTGGTACTTTACTTTGCACCATGTTATGTTCTTATCTTTTTATTTATTTGCTGCTTTGTAGAAAGAATATTTTTACAAATCAGAGAGGACAGAGGTTGTATATGTAGATGAAGCAAAGTGGCTTGGCCCATTGGGTGGAAGGCTGGAGATCCTAAAGCTCTTCTCCTGGACACTTCTCCATCTTCATAACTAGGTGTGACTCCTGCTTTGGAGGAGCAACTTGGTAGTTCCCATTTCTACCATATATTTTATAGACAATGGCCTACATGGCATTTTCTTTATACATAAAAGAATTAATATTTAGCTGCCTTTCTGGCCATTAAAATGTAAGCAATAAAATAATTTCTATAATGTCACTTCCTGTCCAAATAGCACATACGTATGTGGCAAGAGGTTTCAGCTCAGTCCTGAAATAGCTGAATCTCATAGAAAATAGCAAAAACAAATTATATTAAAACATTAAAAAATAAAATATAAAATCCCCTTCTAATCTAAAATATTTCAAATAATCCATATCAATTATAGATGTTCAAATCACAATAATACAGGAGGCGCGACTGAACAACAAAACTTAAAAAACACAAAAGAAAATGCAGTGCTTAAAAAATGCTGACCTGCTGGAAACTGAGTCATCATAAATACTACCTCAAGAGTCATGCTATCAAAAATTCCAAATTATATTACAAGAATAGTTAAGGACAATATTATTCCTTCATTTATAACCTGGGCTATGAATATAAATGCTGAGATTATGCATAATTCCTAAATTTGTTTACAAAAACAAAAGGCAATTCAGACTTGATTTACACCATAGTGGGGGGGAATGAAAGAAAACCTAATGTAAATTCCTGGATAGATTGGGTCTGTATTTCTACCAAAATTAGAAACATTCCAAAGCAAACATTCTCTGCTCCAACTGTTGGAGGAGATTCCACTTCAATCAAAGGCTGTTGAGGACAACCCATGACTTTTCCTATCCCCAGCAAAGGGAGGAACTGGAATCATTTGACTCTGTCCATAACCAAGAGCCATGCCTCATTCCTGAGATGAGGAAATGAATATGGGGAATATCTGAATTCTGCTAGCCAAAGGACTATATTCACAACAGTAAATAATTTTCCACGTAAGGGATTTAAATTAATTTCACATTTAAACACATGTTTTATATATAAAGCTAAAATATTTGTTGGGTTCCTGGACTTCTTTTAACTTCTCTACAATTTCTCTGATGTTTTATTACCAGGCTGGGAACTTCATGGTGACATACAAGAAAAACAACCAAGTTCAGAGGATGCCAAAAACTCACAAGTTTAATTCTGAGCTACGTATATTCTCTACTGTTTGAAACATTTGATTTGTTGTAATGTTCAAAGAAAACAAAAAAAAAGCTTTTTCCCAATTTATTAATGTTCAATTGTTTGACTTTTCTTCATTATCTATATTAGCTTTTATTTAGCAAGATAGGCAAAATATAGAAATGGCACTGGCAATGAAGAATTATCTTAATATGTATTCACTTCTCTGGAATTCATTTTTGGCTATTTGTCATGCCATTGTTTAGCAAATGGAGTTTCCAAGCTGAGCTTGTGTTCTAATAATTCTATGATTAGATCCCCATAATTCCTTTGGCAGGAGGAAGAGATTGGTAATTGCTGTCTTCCAGGATATTTTGTTTTTTTCAACTGTCTACTCTATGCTACTGCCCTGAAATATCCTGGAAGTCTCCCCTCCAACAATGTATTACACTTGGCCATCTTAGCTTCTAAACTGAGAAAAGTTCAGTCAAGTAATGTTATTGGTTGAGATAGTAAATAAATTAGCAAATCCCTTTAATTTATATACATTAAACTAAAATTTAATGCATACAATTTAATTCAGCATTTTTAATTCAGCTGAGGTGGAGACAGCTTTGAACATTGTGATAGACACATCTTTACAAAAAGTACAGACAGATGAAATACATTCCTATTAGATCTGATGAACTTCCTGGTAGTGATCTATGAAATCCTTTCTGACCCTCCTTTATACTAATTTTTCTAGTTGATACTGCCTATTCATTTTCTTTCATAGAATTAAAGTACATGACTGACACTTTCCATTGGATGCCACAGTAAACATTTGTATATTTAACTTATTGTCTGCTATCTTCTCTGCCAAAATCTGTATCTATGAAGTCAGCTCCAGACTAGGCTTACAGTATATTTAATTTAATAATTTAATTTAATACACAGATATATCACCAATCTCTTAAGTGACACTTGGCAGTTTGTAGTCAACATATTACATTACATTACACTACACCCTGCCCCCAGCTGACCAGCAGTGTTTGTGTCCGGGGGCTTCCTCCACCCTTGAACTCAGGCAGATCCAGCACTGACTTCCTGCTCCCCTCACTGCCAACCAGTTTTGTTATATAGTTATAAAGACAGACACTTCCAGGAAAGTATGGAGTATCCATCAAAGGAAGTGAGTTGTTTTAAGAAGGAAATTCTATAAAATGACCTGTTACATGCAAATAAAGTAGGTCTATATGTATGCTTAGGTACTTTTTAAACTCATTGCTTTATTTGAATGCATATTTCTGAATTGAGGATTGGTCAAACTGTGTTGTTTCTGTTTTTCTAATGGAAACTTCTTTCCAGAAGGCTGACCAAGTGAAAAACACAGGAAAGCTTTTGTCCAAATACTGACTCAAAAAACATTGATATTCAATCAGTCTTGCTTGGCTTAGATTACAATCTCTCCAACTAAGAGTAGATTTTACAAAACATACTTACAGCTTTCAAATAAGTCCACTAGGATAATGAAACCCAGAACATGGCAATCAGTCCCCAATTCCAAACTTAAGAAACACATTTTAAGAATCCATTTTGTTGGAAACAAATCTGCACTATCTCATTGATCTGGATTAGTTTAATTCTTTAACTTCTTATTTTTTTTCCATGTCAAGAACATAGCTATATCTTGCTCTACCCAACAGGCATTCTAAATTAGTGGCTTCTGTATGAAGAAGTTTCAGTCAGCAGGTTTTAAGAGTTGATTAGGCACAGTCTATCAATAGTATTCCTTCATTGTGTCTGCTTCCTCACTTGCCATGCATTTGGACAGGAAACAAAAAGCAACTATTTGAATTGTTTGTACTAGTTCTCTTTGCGTGTCTGTTCACTTCCTCTGGTCACAATAAGAGGCAGTTGAACAAACAGCAATCTCCTTGATGAACTGCGAGGACTCAAGTCAAAAAGTGTCAAAAGCAAATGTTGATGTTGTCTTTTTTTCTAATTTGTATATCCTGCACTGAGACGTATAAGTGATTTATTTAGATATTTCCTCCAAGTACAAAAAGCAACATGCACTTAAAGTTGACTTTTTATGGAAAATGCAAAACCATACCTGGACTGATATGATCAAAATATCTATGGCTTTTATTCTCATATTGTCTCTAATTGGACAGGAGTCAAGATTGTGGGCAGGGAGAGTTATTATGCACTGTCATTTTGTATAAAAATGAGCAAAAATCTCCGTCGTTTTGTATTCTTTCTTTTCTATACACATATATGAAAGAATTCCAGGTTGGATTACCAGACTTGCTTTCTTTACCTACACTGTAGCAACTAATTATAAGCAGTTTTTCCCTGTTGCTGTTTCCTTGGACAAAGTAATTTACTGAGCCAGTGGGCACAACTGGAATTT
>JANHZU010000762.1:76523-91945 GCA_032468055.1 Acrochordus granulatus
CTTCTTTCCTCAGCTATTTCTAAAGCCTCATCAGACAGCCACTTTGCTTTCTTGCATTTCTGTTTCTTTGGGATGGTCCAAACAATGTAATTGGTAACATAATGAATAACAGTTACATTAGAGACTAAAAATAGAAAAATACTCCTGATTAACAGTCATTCTCCTGAGGTGCTCTGGAAGAGTTTAGTCTTCCCCATTTTCTGGAAGTGTAATGTGCAAAAGGAATAACTTTGAGAAACAGGTGAGAAGGTCACACCCAAGCAACAGTCAGATGAAAGAAATTTGAATCTAGGAGAACAATGTAATTTGAGAAAGTGTCTCAGAATTGACCTTCCCCAGTTCTCATGAAGATAAAGACGAGGAGGGAAGCAAAATCCTCTTACTGTAACCTTATAACAAAATTTGATTTCCTAGTCTGGACTACTTCAAAGGGTGACAGAATATCACCAAGAGAGAGAGATTGTTTCAGAGTCAGCACAATGATAGAAAAGCAGAGTTTTCTAGCCTCAGTGCCTCCTACCTCATACATTTGAGGTACAACACATAGCTTCTTCAAGGAGCTACATCTCAGGTGAGATGACTCAGATTGAAGTAAGCAGTCTGCAAGCCATATAGGACTTTGTAAGTCAAACCTTGTTAGTAAAAAAAATATCTCATAACCAATAAGTAATTCCTATTTTGGAAGACCCACAAGATTAATTTGATCATAATAACAAGTGACCATTAATAAATGAGAGATTGTATTTGGGATCAGCTGAAGTTTCTGGTGATCTTCAAATGCAATCTCAGATAGAATATATTGCAGAAGTTTGAGTGGTCATAAGGGCAAGAGACATCGTAGCCCCATTCCAGGAACAGCTTCAAGTGATGCACCCAGTCAGAATTTGGCAAGGACCCCCAGGTCATGGCGTCCAACAGTAGCTATGAGTCCAGGAGGACATCCAAATTGCAGACCACTCCCTCAGGATCATTGGCATCCCTTTGAGAGAAATACTTGAACTGTGAGAAAACTGCAGTGAACAAACAGTAATTTCATCTTGTTTGAGTTCAACTTTCACTCCATCCAAGCCCAACAATCTCCAGACACTAGAACAAGCATTTGAGAACATCTCCAGTTGAGCCTAGGATGGCAATATAAGGCATTAACATTAGCATTTGGTAGTATCAGTCTCTGGACCACAAGATAACCTTTTCCAACAGTTCATATACATTTTAAATAGCAAGGGGGAGAAATATCAGACTTGTGTGTTACCCCACAAAAAAGTGCCACCAGGTTGATCTCTCTTCTTCCACTATAACTGAGTGGAATCACTAACTGAGGAACAGAACCATAGCAGCAGCTCTTGAGCATATATTGAATTTCTTTCCCAAACATATTTATTTCTGCAACTTACAGGGAGAACCCAGGACAGAAAACATTTTTCCAATTTATCTGGAGGCTAAAATAATGGCACCTGGACTTATTTCTTGTTGCTTGAGAAAGCTTTTGCCACCAATCCAGGCAACTTCATCAATCTCAATGGTGGAAGTGGGAGTCATTGTGATGTAAAATACTGACTCACCACAATTTCCTCATCTTGGCAAATGTTGTTAAATGCTGTTAAAATTCTTATTTATCCAAGAAATATTGTCTGGAGGCTATTAAACATGACTCCCACCTCCCCTAGACAGATGAAGCTGCCTGGATTGGTGGCAAAAGCTCTCTCAAGCATCTGGAAATAAGTCTGGATGCCGTGATTTAGCCTCCAGACAATCTTTTCTGGATGAATGAGAATTTTAATAGCATTCTTCCAATTTCTGCTTCAAAGGTGAAACTTTATTTCCATTCATTCACCTAGTCTATTTGTTATATGTGTCTACTCTTAGGGTAGTAAAACACAACAGCAGAGATTGAGGGCTGTGTGTGTTTATTTTCATACCTATCCAGTTAACTTTCCTCTACTTAGCTCCGGGAGGCAGTGCAAGACAGGGGGGCCTGGCGTGATGCAGTCCATGGGGTCGCGAAGAGTCAGATACAACTGTGCGACTGAACAACAACAAACTTAGCACAGGGTATTTTTCAATGCAAGAAGAAACATACATTAGTTTTATTCAGGTCTATTTACAAAGATATGAAATAAAATTATTTCAACTTCCACAATAATTTCCTGCAAGGAATCTGATTCTCTATGGGGCACCCATTCCACAGTTCAAACTTTATATATTTTTTCTAGATCTACAGTACATATAATACATAAGATTGCTCATAATGAAAAGCCTTTTAAATAATTTTAATTAATTGATTTGATTTATATTGACCCAAATTAATTTTGTGTGCATCGTGAATTAAATACCTGAAAAGTATAATAGGATTGCTTTTCATGTCAAATAAAGACAGAACAAACACTGTACAGCAATTAACAGAGGGAGTAAACCAAACGAAGGAACTTGGGGTGAAGAAAAATAAAACATCTATTTATACTTTGGAAATGACTCTGCTATGCTATACAGTAGTCAAGACTGTACTGCTTATGGAAATGATGGAAGTTGAGTTAGTAGCTTATTTCCCTGTTTTATCATGCTATGGACATACCAAAGGGGATCCAGATAACCTCATATAAAACAAACTGTTTTTATTCTGTTATTATCTCCAAAAATGATGGTTTAGCCTGTCTTGGTAATAAATTGATCTGAATCTCAGACTTCAGATGGGATAAGCACCATAGGAGCTAATAATAAGTAAAACTGATTTCTCAGAGTCATCAGTAGTGGAGGCGCCCAGCCTAACATCTAAAAACTTCCAATGTGGGAGACAGAAGAAAGAAATACTGAATTCTGTTTTCATACTGCAGTGAGATTAAATTTAAAAAGGAAGATAACTCGTTCCTTATAAAAATATTGTACTCAGTACATCAGCAGGGTGGCAACTGAACTGCTGTAGATAAGAAATGAATAAAAATCGTTTGCAAGAGAAAAGGCAGAAATAAAACTTATTTCATGCAAAGACATCTCCATTTGTAAAATACCATTTGTGACAATTTCTGCAGTCCTTTAAAATAAGCAGAGATAGAAAACCAAACAACAAGCAAACTACAGTACTAAGGTTCTAATTGTAATTACACTTACAAATTAATTAGTACAATTGTACTAATTCTAATTGTAGTGTGTACCTTTCACTGCCTCTCTCCATTATTATACTAAACAAAACGAAGGAGATTGACATGATAAGGCATTGCTGATGATGGGGTAAAAAGTACGGAGGTGTGTGGATTACGTGGTATGAACACATTGTGGCAATTAATCAAATATTTTGAAGGCACTGTGATAAATTACCTTCTCTAACCTAATCAACTTTCAAAATAATCATTTTCCTCTGGGAGGAAACTCTCGGATATCTCTTCTTTTCTCAGAACCAGCAAGTCCCAAAAGGCATCTGCAACTCTTGATTCTTTCCTTCAGTGTTCTGTAAATGATTTTAGCCACATGGCTGCTGAGCAATACCTTGAAAGTATACAAGCAATACCTTGAAAGTATACTGCTCCACCTGGTGCCCCAAATTCAATACTTTTATTCCTGCCTTCCTCCAAGGAGCTCAAAGTGGTGCTTTAAACTCACAGTAATCCTGTAGGTAAGTTACAATCGAAGAGAGAAAAAAAGACTAACTTGTCCTTGATAATTTAGCAAATTTGTAGGTGAGAATGTGTGAAGCAAGAGGCGACCCAATACAACATCTGTCCACTATTTTTTGACACTCTTCCCATCAAACTAAGAGGTTAGTTCCCAATACGCTTGCTCCCTCTAGATATCAGCTCCCTGGTTGCCATGGTTTTACCTTCCATTTTTCTTAAGAATTATAAAGCTCTCGAAAACTATGACAGGCTGTAACCTTTTTCTAGTAATTGTTATGAAGATAATTATTCACTGGATAGCGGATGTGATAAAATGCTCTTTCAAGAAATCTACAGAGAAAAAAAGGTCATGTTCCCATACAATAATGAGCAAACAAAGAAAGACCAGGCTATGTGCTGTGTGTGTGTTCCAACCCTGCACTATTTTGTATTTGCTTTTCAAAAGGGACCTTCAAAATCGTTTGAAGTTTCTTTTCTGTGTTGCCTTTTGTGGTGGCTGAATACAAGTTGAGCATGTTGGTTCTAAATCCTTCTGTCTTCATTCAGCAGGAAATTCAGACTTGTAAAAATGCTGGGAAACTTTTTACTTAGCCTCTTGGGTGACGTGAATTGAGATTCACTTTGCTGAACTACTGGACTTGTTGAATGAAATGGAGACAAGTGTCAGGTTCTTGTTCTGGCTTGCTAGTTTGGGGGCATCAGCTCCCACATGCTAAATTGTTAGCTGTTGTGTACGGTGTGGAAACCTGTTTGGTGCTCTTGAGCGTCTTAGAATTTGTTGGGGAAGAGCAACCACAAGTGGTACCTTCCCACTGGCTGTCATATACCAAATGGTCATGTGAAATGGTTCAAGGAGGTTAACAGTCTGACTGCCATGTGTGCAAGTGATAGAATTATTTCTTATAGCATGAATAACTTTTAATACATATTTCTTTGCTTCAGGAAAGAAAATGAATGTATGCCCAGTTTCTGTTGCTGTATCCTAGGGATGTTGAAACTGGTCACAATCCCTACTTTAATCATCTGGAGGCTGGCCTTGAAACTACAACTCATGCAAAATCTAGCTGTTGCATTGTATGCTTTTTTTCAAAAAAGAAAAAAAAACAGAAGTATATTATTCTGCCAAGTTTTTAATTATTAATATCACTCTCTGATTTTAGAGGCTTCCTTGTTTTATTGCAATGCATACAGTCTATTTTATCAGCTTTATATTAGCCCAATTTAAAAAAAAGCCCTGTATTTTATTTTTCTTGTGGTTAGCCAAAATCACCAGAGGCACTCAATGGAGGGCATTAAATAAACAAGTAAAGTTTTAAAAGTGCTGATGTGTGGGAAGAAAAAAGAAGGGGTAAGAGGGGGTACCATTTAATAGGGTCGGGCAATGCAAAGAGGGAGTGCATTGTCCAGATGATTTTTATGCCTGTTGTTTGAACTAAGCTGAATTTATCAGAGACTGCCAACATGAGTAGTTTTTGCTTATTGTATGGTTCATTTTTCAAAGAACATCTCTTTCTAAAAGATGTAAAGTTGAGATGGACAAGTTATTGAACTAAAATTGCTTGTATATCCTTGTCTGCCAATGAGCATCCCAGACCAGTTTTGCCATTCCAGTCGGAGAATATGTCATATGACTCCATCCAGGCAACACTAGGTTACTACTATTCCTAGGCTATTAATCTTAACATTAATGCCATAAATTTAATGTAGTAGCATGACTTAGAAGGGAGGACACTTAGAAGTGAGGAAATAAAATTGTTAACAGCACACCAGTGTGGAAACATTTGAATTACTTGACTGAAAGAAAGAAGGAAATTACTGAAAAATGACAGCTAGTACCAATAAAATATAATTTAAAAATAGGTTTGGACCTGTGCTGACTAGAGTAGAAAAATTGGGTGGCAGGATATAAGAGAGAGGGAGGGATGGAGATCACATATATAATTTTGAAAAGAGAAAGATACTTATAAAGATGCATCTCTTGTTTAAGGTGGAGGCCATAATCCTGTTGGGACTGAAAAGAGGAATGAACAGGTCCAGCAATTATTAAATTACTGAATGTGAGAGAGATGGAGGGAGGAAGTAATTACTGTATCAGCTTTAGCGTTCAACAGTTCTTTTTTAAATAGCTAAGGCTATTATTCACTTGTTCTTTTAAGGTAGTAGCACCTAGCTGATTTCAAAAAAGCTAAGCAGAATATGGTTTGTTTTGTACTTGGATGCAAGACTCTCACAAAATGTCAGGGCTGTAGAAAGATAAAAAACTGTACGGGAAAGTCACAAGGAAACAAGCTCTGTCTTTTGAAAAATTCAACTCATGGATATTTTGATCTTATCTGTTGTAACTAAACAGGTCTGCTTCCATTATTTTTAATATTAAACTATATAGATTGAACTAACTTGAGCAGATGAAATGTATCTGCCATGTTTATTCATTATTCATCTGGATTGTCAGTGGCAATTATTATTAGTATATGCTGCATAATATTAAGCATGAGTTTTTGTACAGACAGAGATATTGCTCCACTGAGAGAAACCTGTATGGTTAGAGTTTTGTGCTGTTATGATTAGAATATCTTAAAGCAGTATGTGTATAGAAAAGTAAATGTAGCAAAACAGAAAACATTATTATAACACACATAATGTTATTCAACATAAATTGTACTGTATATGGTTTTTGCATCAAAGAAAACTTAATTAATTTCAGTAAACAGTGTGAAAAAATTCACCTGTATTTTGTCCTTCATCATTCTGGGAAGGCAGAAAATCTTATACATTGGCATCTCAGTCGTTACTTAGCTTCCATGAAGACAAAGAGGAAGTTGTTGATTTACGCACATGACACTAAAACAATGTATTATTTGAGGGAGTGAATGCAGAAAATTGGTTTGAAAAATACTAAGTTAGGGCTGCTTTAATCAGATGACTCACAAGCATAAACTTGGGTGACATGACTGAGCACATGACCCTGTTTGAGAGGGCCATGCCCCTTGCTCGGACCCCTATTAGGGGGCTGCCAGGTCAAACTCCCACAAGTATCAGCAATAAAGCACATTCATCCTATTCCTTCTCCCTCACACAGGAACAAATTAACACTTTTACTTCCCCGTTAGAATTCAGTAACACTATGAGAAAACTTTTATGACCTCAAACTCTACTGATACCTTCAATGAGAAGTTTGAGAAGTGTTTGATCATTACAAACTGAACTAGACAGATATTTTTATTTGTAATTAACAGCTATATTTTTATTATTTATTTATCATATGTCTATGCTGCCGAAATTTGGAGACTCTCGGCAACTAAATCCGGAGATTCTTAGCGGCTCATTCATTCATATATTGTTCATTCATGGAGAGTAGTTGTGGTTGTGGTTGTTTTCACTGGCAGCATCCCAGTCTGTGGAGGTCCTTTCTAAAAGAAGGCTTATTAAAAAATAGAAAAAGGACTGGCAATCCAATAGAGCTCTAATTAGGTTAAGGCTTCTGGCTGTGATTTGCATGGTCCAATTTGCAGTATCACTTCAGTTAATTAAAAATATCTACAACATGGGTGTGCAGTGCTAAAAATATATCGCAGAATCCTGTTTGCAACATTCTAGGTCGTATATTCTCAGACCTTTTGTTATTAACTTTAAAACATTACAAGCTATTAATTATTCACTTGTAAAACACAATTCAGAGTCATTAATATGTAATGTTGATTCTGTGGTCTTCAAAGATCTATGTCAGGTCAATCAGGATAGTGCTAAGAAAACAGCTTTCTCTCATATCTTAAAAATTATTCTGTGGAAAAAAAATCAATGGCTATGACCATTGATACTCTTCTGAAAACAAAACTCAAAGTGGCACTGTTGTAATCTGAACTGTGAATTCATAGGCTATATATTAGTTGTTTGAACTATACAGTCTTAAGTAGATGTAAGAGGTGGATAAGTCATGCTTTTTATGCTTCTGTAAATAGCTAAAGGCAAGTGGCACAGATCAAAACAATCTTCTGTTTTGGATGGTATAAACAGAAGAAATTGTAACATCAATTTACTAGAGGGCTTTGAACACACTGCCCATCCTATGACCACAGGATCAATAAAGTTGAGAGACAATCCTGCTTTTCAGAAATAAGTTCAGTATGCTTAGTGTCGTGTAGTGTAGTATTCATATTAATATGATTGCCTGAAGGAAGATTGCATCACAACTAAAGTCATCTGCTGTGGCTAGAAGGGCAATTATGGAGTGGGAAAATACTTCACTGTGAAATGGGAAGGACATGGTGCGGATAAGTAAAACATGGGGAGCAATTTTTCATAAGAGATCTTTAATACAGAACTGGGAAAGGAGAGAGGCATGTGCAAATAAACAGAAGAAATAAAATAACCTTTCCACTCGTCCAGCTGAATCAGTATCCTGGCCTGTACTGGATAATAAATCTTCACTGAATCTTTAAATTTCTTAGTGCACTGCTGTGAATACTAAAATACATTTATTTTAGTAAATTTACTAAAATTTAGTAAATTTAAATACCTGAATCCTGGCCTTCTTCCTCTGATCTTGCTGGTTTGTATCTTGGATTTCCTCTCTTAAGATCTTATATGAAATCCTGCTCGTTGGTGAAACCAAGGCTTTTTTAAAACTCCAAGATCTGCAGGCTCAGAAGAGCATTTGAACTCCCTCCCTTTCTTTTCATTGCATTCTATGCCTATTTAATCTTTTCCCCATTTATGTTTGTGGTTGTTGTTCACTAAAATCAGTGGACTGGCAGATAGAACTTCACAGAGAACTCCAATATACTGAAACAGATGAATTTGGTTTTCATTGACTGGTTGCTGATAATTTTAGCACTGAACCACATATTGGATTGTGCCCCAAATGTATGGATGTATTCAGTCTGAAACAATTGTCTTTTCTTTAAAAGATCCTAAGTAAGATGGTGCAAAGCCCATTGTTGTCTTTTTCTTATCTATTTTTGATTTTTCCTATTACATCTATAATAAATATATAATGAGCCAGTTTCATCTAGAGGTTAAGGTAACAGACTAGCAGTCTGGAAGTCATAAATTCTAGTCCCACCTTAGCCATGAAAGCCAGGTGGGTGACCCTGGGCCAGTCGCTTTCTCTCTCAGCCCAACTCACCTCCCAGGGTTGCTCTTGTGAGGAAAATGGGAGTTGGAAGGTGTGTTAAATGTGTTGAGTTGTTCATAAAAATAACAAAGACAGGATATAAATAAATAATATGTCTTTCATATACAATCCTTTTTAAACAAGATCATTTAGTAATTTTTAAAACAGCCACATATTATTTCCTATTATACATGAGAGACTAACATTAACATGTAGAGCCATGTCTAGAGTTTCATAATGAGGATGCCAGTGAGATTTAAGCCAGAGAATTCCTGGCTCAGAATTCACACTCTTAACCATTACATTATACCAATTCAGTTTTGGCTGACCAGTTAGAACTTCTTATTATCATGAGGGTTGCAAGGATTATTCAGAATTATTCAAACATTATAAGAAGAAAGTATTTTGCTTCATTGCAAATAACCCAGCCTACTAAACAGTTCCAAGTGTTTATCTGAGAACATTGAAATGAAGCAGCAGATGGCTTCTTTTCCAATGTACAACTCACATGGAGCCACATCATTATTCAAATGATAATGAACAGTGCAAATAAGGCTGCAGGAGATACATGAATTTTACTTCCAACACAAATATTTTTATTGAAATCTGATTACTCAAACTGTACTTCAAAAAAACTTATATCAAAATAAATGTAAACTACCATAAGCCTACCTCCTTGTAAAAACTAATAATTTTTAATTTTCAGATTTTTTTAAAATCAGCCATTAACCCTAGCTTTTACTGAAGTTTTAAATGTATAAAATTTCTGTATATTTGGATGGCTGGATGGCTTTTTCAGGAAATGTTAGGCCTGAAGCTGCCATATGAAATGTGTAAATAAATAAAATTATAAGTTATAAATGTACCTATTTGATATTCGTAGAAGTGACACAAAAAAGTAGAATTCCTGAGGCTGACTTTAGCCCTGTCCAATTTCTATTGTAATAATTGTTTTCTAATTAATACTGGTTGGGTTATTTTTCTTTAGTTTTGATTGCTAAAGAACTGTATACACAGTGCTCTTAAGGAGTAATCCAGAGAAACTACTCTTTGCTTGTTGGTGTAAAATCATATAAGTTTCTTCTCATTCCTTGTCGACTTAGGCTTGCCCTTTGCCTTCATCTGCAAAGAATGAAGATCTTCTGCTCTTCATTAGGCATACTATATGTCCAGAGAAGGTCATGTTTTAGACTCTAAATTCTCCTTCAGCCAGGAGTCCATAAATACTCTAACTAAAATGGTTAAAACTATTGCTTCTTTCCCCACTTTCTTCCTCCTTCTGAATCTGTGCAACACTCATCCCTTCTTGTCTCCCTTGATCTTCTTGTTGCCTACATCCAGCTCCCTGTTCTTTGCCTTTAATTTCTACTGCATCAGGCCATCCCTCTTGTTTGCCTGCTTCCAGCTTCTCCCCAAACCTGTTCTTTTTATTTCCTAGTTGCCCACTCCCCATCCTGATTGCCAGCCCTGGTGTCCTCTTTACTTCTTGCCAAACCTGGTCATCCTTTTCAATTCTTGCCCCTAAGACCAATATCTGCCTTTCCTCAATCTAGAATTCTAGCCTTCCTTCCCTCTTATCTGTCTCCTCAGCCTAATATCCAGTCATCCTGTTCCCTTCCTTGCAGTGCAGTCCAGAATCTAATCTATTGCTATCTGCAGTTGTTACTACTGTTACTAGAGGACATAGATGGCAAGTGGGACAGGATTCAGGAGTATAGGCATAGAAGTATGGCTGCATGTCTATGCATAGACAACTATTTCAGTGCTGAATTGTGCTTATATGTGTGTATGATTATGTCTGTGTTTAACTATATGAATTTAACTGGGAGACCCAAGTTCAAATATCCACTTGACCATGGAAGTCCCTGGTTCACCCTGAACTGGGTATTCTGTCTGAATCCAACTTACCTCATGGGATGTTTGCTATTATAGAGATAAAATGATGGACGGTCTCATTGTGGGTTGCCTTGACTGAGCAACAGGTGAAACTGAAATTGATTTTGATTTTTTTTATGAGAATAAAAAGTAGAACACATCGGGTCTGATACCAGCTCTTCTGGAGAATAATAGTTTTTATAAAAACAAAGTATGCACTCTGTGCTGAATAGTTTGTCTGGACTGTTGATTCATTAATTAAAATTTTAACAGTTGCTTAATATCCTTGTGTTGCTCTCTGTCATGCTCTTACAACAGATTATGACAGCATTCATGGCACTGAGGGAGTTACATAACTTTGGGAGGAACATGGCAACATCTTAACTCTTAACTTAGTAGCTAAGTAGCAGACTTATAAATAATCCTAAATATTAATAGGAAGTTGCAAGTATATTTTATATTCATGACATTTAAAGGCAGAAGGGGCCATTACATATACAGTACATACAAACGTTGAGTCAACTGGAGACACTTCAGAAGGGCAGCCCTTAGTGCTGTCACTTGACAGCTGGCAAGTAATTACTGTAGAACCTTGGACTGCAAGCATAATTCATTCTGGAAGAATGCTCTTATTCCAAAACACTCTTAAACTTAAGCGAAGTTTCCCTTATGAAACAATATAAAGTTGGATGATCCATTCCACGTCTCCAAATATATTCATAAAAAATCATTTTCAATGGAAATTTTGTAGAAATAATTGTCCCTAATATCTGAAACAAGTAACAATGATTAATACACAATATGAAGTAGAAATAGAACAAATGAACCAGCACTTATGGATCTGCTACGAGGCAGATTCCAGCCATCAGCTGCTGCTTGGCCGGTGCTGTCTGGTGGCCCTGTTGGATTGGGAGGATCTGCTGCCGTTGCCGCTTGAGGGCAAAATGGCCTTTTCCCTTTTCCGTCAGCAATGCCTTCCTGGGGGTCTTTCCTGGGTGTAGAAATGTTTCTTATCATAACCTGCCTCCGTGCTATGAGAGGGGAGAAGAGATGGATGGTATGTGTATGTGTGTGTGACAGGGAAGATGGAGGGTCAATCTTCCTACGCTTTGAGAAGAGTCCTGGCTGGTGTGAGGGAGATGAGAGGGAGGAGAGGAGGGGGACAGTCATTGCTTGAAAGGGGAATCTGAACCTCAGGAGTTCTTTCTCTTGAACAACTTTCATTTAAATTACACTTTTTACGCAGTGAGAAAGAAGAATCATCGGCTCCATTGTGAGATTTCCTGTGTGAGCTCATTGCATGGTGCTCGTCTTGCAAGTTTTCGCAAGTTAACCGAATTAAATTTTATTAAAAATTTGTGCTCGTCTTGCGGAACACTCGTGAACTGCATTACTTGCAATCTGGAGGTTTCACTGTATTTCCTGCTTGATCTCTTGGTTTTGGATAGTTAAATAAAAATAAATAAATATAGATAAAGCAAGAAGCAAACATCAGAATATTACAAATGGTGACATCTTCAAAATTTTGTGAAAGGGCACAACAATATTGACTTGAAAATATTTGGACAAGTAACATTAATCATTGGTTATAGCTTGCTTGAGTTTATGCAGAAAGGAGGAGCCAAAATAAATTAGCACTGTTTTAAGGCTAAAAGGTATATACCTCATTACTTCCATTGAAAACTGTAGCTAATACACAGTAGATGTTAATATTCTGCTCCATTTAATAAAGGAACCTTTATTCACAGAGAAGATTGGGTTCATTGTAGGGCTTTTTTCTAAGGAGCAGATGTGTCTTCAATCTAGGATCTAAGCCAGTGATTTTTTTTCTTTGAATACAAATATATAGAGTTGCAAATCAAGGAGCAGAAAATTAAAAGGTGATATAAAATAAATATAGAAAAGACTATGAAGAGTATTCTTTCCAATCTTACATGGTCTGCATAATCAAGTCAGATCCTTCTCTGGCAAGCAACCATTTATAACAGATCTTTTTTTTTCTGCAAAATATGTATTGCTCTGGAACTTGTAAAGAAGTTTAATAAAAAATTCTGGAGCCTTACTTTGCCATTATTTTGTATACCCATGTTCATTTGTTTGGTATTCAATAATGTAATTGACTGAAAAATTGTAATCAAAGTAATTGTCACTTGATTTTCAGAAAGCTAAAGAACTTACACAGAAGGTATTATTTACCATAGATCGAATCACTTTTTCAAGTTCCCATGCTAAATATGTATTATATGAATGAATTTGTGTTCTGTATATAGCAAGTGTGGAGAATTCCTTACATTTGATTGAACTATAGTTCCCAGCATCTTATGCCATGACTGCTGGAAAGTTAAATCAGTAACAGCAAGAAGAGCAAAGTTCCCAGTTGGGAAAACAATAGGTTTCTAATTTATTTAGATGTATGTATATACATATATATTTATATTTATATACACACATACAGTTCTGATTGCTGCATGACAATTCTACCAAATTTGTTATTATACCTATTTGTTACCATACCAAATAGTAAAATAAAATGAAACATTACTTGTTACTGTTACTACTGTTGTCATTGTTGTTAACATTTAATGAAATGCTTAGACTTCTAGATTTTTATAAGATTTGATTAACTATATATGACTGAGATTTAATCAGAGTTCATAAATCTACCAAAGTATTTGCTTGGGAAAATTCCCAGGGAGGAAGGACTGAGTTCCAGGAAGTGGGTTTGATGAACAGGTGGGGTTTCTGCCTCAGGACACAGTACTAAGTCAGTGTTTCAGAATCAGCTAGTAGGACAATGCGCTTTTGGTGTGATGTGGAAAGCACATGAATGGAAGCTCTGACCATTTGTGGTCTCTTAAAATATTTTGGCACACTTTGTATAAAGGTTTTATTCTTAATGGCTTGGCCAAATTCCACAATAAAGTTAAAATTTCAGTTGGATTCGAATGTTTTACTTGCTACAGAAAATTTCTGCACAGTGTTAAATATCACTACCCAAAACTCACTTGCAAACACCAGCATAATGATCATCCTCACTTTTCACCTGGAGCATTGAATACTTATTTTCAAACCGAATATTGTCAACTGGCTTAGAAACAGGCAATCGAGAAAAACCGTTGGGCAGTGAATCATTGCACTGAGGAGTATCAACTGTCCGTAATAATCCTAAAGACTAAACTGGGATTCTTAGGGGCAATATTTGTGCTAAATACTCAGAGGCTGAAGGGTGAGTGTCTGCTTAGAATGAATGGTGCTTTTTTTTAGAAAAGCAGTAGGTAGAACTGTACTATAAAATATGTTGGACTAAAGTTTCGATCATCACCAGTAGGCATGACTCTGAGCTGTGGATTATGAGAATGAGATCAGATTATGGCAACTCCTTGCATAGGACATAGACATCTTCAGTAGACTAATAATGGCACATCTATTATTTTGACAGACCCACATAGACCATCACATAGAGCAGACTTTCTCATCCTTGGCAAATTTAAGGTGGGTGGAATTCAACTCTCAAAATTCCTCAGACAGATTCTGGAAGTTGAATTCCACCCACCTTAAAGCTCCCAAGATTGAGGAACGCTGATGCAGAAACTTTACCACCCAGAGTCCCTCTTTAAGGGAGATGGGTGGTTTAAAACTGTGACAAATAAAGTTCAGATTATGTAGGCGCTTAGATTAAGACCTGTATTTTCTTGCCGATATTAATAGTGTAGATTACTTCCACAAAACAGAGGTACAGCTGGAGTAAAAGTATTGAACAGTTACCCAAGAGAAACATCAGAGCCCTCTGTATTTATACTAATTGTATTTCACTGGCTGCCAGTTAAGTTGTCAGGCATAATCCAAAGTGCTATTTCTGACCTACAAAGCTGCTTCTTAGGTCGAAGGCTTACAAACATGCTCAGATATGACTAATATCTTTAGTTAATGCTCCACTTCATCATTTGCATAAAATAAATTTCTTTAGCCTAGTGGACATAATTGGAATATTAAAGTGTATGTGTGCGTGTGTGTATATAATATACTTATATTTAAGAATATTGTGAATTTTCTCATAAAATGGCTGCTGTGGGTGAATGAATGGAAGAGTTACTTGCTCACAAAATGGCTACCAAGACTTGTTCATTTCTCCATTGCCCACATTCCCTCTAAAGTCTTGGATCTTTTCAATAATCCAACTTTTTTTTATTTTTTAGACCAGGCAATTGCATGTCTTGACAAAGCCCTAATCTCTGCTATTTCTCTGCTTTTAATTTTCTGAGTCTGTTTACGAGGCTTATTGGGGTCCAGATTATTAAATATTATAAATAAATTGTAATTAATAAATTATAATTAATTATTATAAATAAATGTTCCAAATAATTGTTGTGCTTGAACAGTGATATTCAATCCATGGTTTGCAGACCACAGCTTTCTGCATTTATCTCAGTCAACTGGCCAGAGGTAGCTCATCTTAACTACATCTGCCTCCATGCTTTTACTGTCAGCCCTCTCTGACATATCATTAGGGAGCACAGCTTCCACTTCCGTAAAAAAAAAATATCTATGGAACTTGCAGACTGGAAGAACTCCTTTGGACATTTTACTTGTAACTCTCTGCTAAAGAGGCCAGATTATTGTTATGCAATATGCCAGCTTTTCTTATTTCTTTGTAATTAAAAGACTAATTTTAGGTTTAGGTGAGACAAGGAGCCTGATCGGGTCCAAGCAAGGCAACAATTGCCTGTCCTTGTTTCATTTCACTTGATGTACCCTTTATGTAAAATTATGGTAGTCAGAAGTAGAGATTGCAGCTGTAGCTTATAAAGGAGAATTTGTAATTAAGA
>JANHZU010000762.1:178469-190852 GCA_032468055.1 Acrochordus granulatus
GACTTGGACGAGGGATTTGTGGGGAGTTTGTAAATGACACAAAGCTGGGTGCGGTAGCTGTTTGAGAGAGAAAGGAGGCGGATGAGGATCTAGACAGGCTTTAGTTCTGGGATGAAACTTAATAGAGAAACCTTGGAAAATAATGAAACAGATTTTTCGGGAAGATAAAAAAATCCTGGCACAATCACTAGCATTCCAAGAAATCAAAGAAGGCTCCTGGTCCAGGTGGACTTACAGTTGAGCTTTTCAGGATTATTGGAACCTGTATTGTTGGAGGCATATCATAATTTATTATTATTTCTACATTTTCTTTGTTTTATAGGGTTAAAATGTTAAAGGCCAAAAATAATCTCACAAAATGTTCAAGCTATAGACCAGTTAATTTGCTTATTGTGGACTTCAAAATTATTAGCCACCAACATTAGCCAGGAGGCTACATAGATAAATAAATTATGGACGTTATTTTAGCTCTATTTATAAAATGTAAACAAGCAACTGATAATACCCCCTCTGCAACTGATGTTACAGATATTATGAAAGATAAATTAGAATCTACTTTTGCTGGATGCTGAAAAGACCTTTGCATTGAATATATGAAGTATATCCTTAGTAGATACTATATGGGTTCCCAGTTTGGTATCTATATTGTGCCTGGAGTTATTACCAATGTTTTTTCCTTTATAAGGTTATACCATGACACCCAACAAAGATGGGTGTTTCTCCTTTAATCTTATATTTGGTTCTTGAGCCATTGGTTTGTTTCATTAGAAAACCTCAAGATACTGTATTGAGTGTGATGGCACTCAACACTGAATATAAATTGTTCTTAATCTATAAGAATAGCTTATTGAAGTCAGGAATATAGTTTATATTCTGATTATACTATTTAGTTAACTGATTATATTATTAAATGTCTAACTTGTAGCCTTTGGGATTTTATACATGCATATATATATGATATAGATGATTTTCTTGACCAAAATGAGGTTAAAATAAAGGTGGATTCAATTTACTTAAATCTCTATGTACTAAATTAATGAGACTTGGTATAATTATTTCCCTATTTGGGTCTATGCATAACATCTCTAAAATTTTGTGAACATTTAGAATCCAGGTTTCTAAAAACAGATCTTTGTCTCCAGCATTGAAAGCTTCCAGGCGCATGTATTGTTACTGCTTAGTAGGTAAGCAATAACTTTGTGATCCCAAATCACATAAGAAACTGATGCTGTAGAATAACACAAATTTAAAATAGTGGGGAATATTCAGACTAAACAAAGGGATCAGCACTTTCAATCAGTTGATTTCTAATGGTTGTTTTAAAGACTTTTGAGAGATTGCATGTTGGATACAGCTTAAGATTCAACTGTGATGGGCAGTATAGAAATATAAAATTTACGATTTCACTTATACACATATACAGAGGAAATATTTGTTAACAGTATGGTCCAGATGCTCTGAGCCTCTAAAATACCTGCAACTTGGGATATTTTACAGATGTGCTTGAATGAAAACCAACAATTCAGTTTTTAAGGAATTAAAAGGCAAAATGAGTTATATACTGAATTGTGGAATGAAGAATTGGAGTATCCAGTTTAGTAGAATCAACAGTCCAAATGTTAATACACAACTGGCTTAATATTTAAATATGAAATTCAATAGAAATATTTCATATGTATTTGGACTCCTCAAATAACTTTTTTAAAAGGTTATATTTTATCTTCTTGTTCTAAGAACGAACTTTCATTTTTGTGCAAAGTTATATGATCTGTCAAGACTTGCTTGGGTTCAATTGTTACATCAACCATTATTTCTTGGGAAAAAATAATAAAAGTATTTAATGTGATACCGAACTGTTTCTTAAAACATGAAGTATGTTATCTAAGGAGTTTTGGCTATCAAGCTTGTGGTATGACAAAGAGGATGAAACTGAGGGAAAAAACATATCCTCTTGATTATAAGGGATGGGTTTTAGGGGTTGTTTTTTTTTTTTGAAGAATCTCTTCTGAAAGTATCTCTGTATGGTCTAGATTTAATTATACTTAATTTTATGTATAGTTTTTTTCAGTTTTAAATTATGTAGTTATAATTTTTCTTTCCAGTTTTCTTTTTTACCGGTAATGCTGCATTTTTAATTTCACAATTTTTAAAAAATGAGAAACATAATATTCTGCAACTAAGGACAAATGGAAGCTCAAGTATAGGATGAGGGGAGGCTTGGTTTAGCAGTAATACATATGACATGGATTTGAGAGTCCTTGTCAGGTTAACATAAAGCTGCAATGTATTAAAAAAAGGTAAAAAGTAAAGGCTATCTAACAGGAGCACTGAATCCAGAACAGTGTTTTACTCTGCCGTGATCAATTCCACTTCAAGTATTATCCCCAATGTGGGTATCACAGTTAAACAAAGATGGTGAAAAACTGGAGCAGTTTCAGAGGATGCTTATCAAGATGATCAGCAGCCTGGAAGCCAAGTCCCAGTTGGAAAGGATAAAGGTTTAGCCTGCAGATGAGGAAACTGAGGAAATATGAGAGCAGTCTTCAAATATCTGAAGGTTTGTCACAGACAAGCGTTCTTCAGAAGGAAAAACGAGATGAGATTCCACCCCAGAAATTTGAAAGGGTGGCCACCTGCCAGAAAATGAACAAAGTAAACAGCAGCAATCATTGTTACAAGAGAAAACTAGGAAAGGTAATGTGGTATTCAGCCAAGTAATGCTTTATAACAGATTATGTGTCTCACATAGTTAAAGTGTTTGTACTGTACCAAACCTGTTTTAAATACAATTTGATATGAGATAGTCGCTCAGTTTCAGGATATCAAAATATTTGTTATTAGTGAAAATTGGGGGAGGGGGAGATTTGCAAGGATGTTATCTGTAGTGCACCTCCTCCATTGCTTAATCTGAGATCCTCTTTTTAACATGACTTCCAAAGCCAAAAACCTGCTGGTGTGTTAAAAGAAGCAACACTTTAAAACTTTTGACTATTAACTGTATGGTATGTTCTTTAACTGGATGGGAACTTGATCAGAACACAGATCTTTTCCTCAAACCAGCATTTGATGGTTTTCCCCCCATATAACCAAATACCTCTTTGTCCCTTACCCCAGCATTTGTTGTTCAGTCGTGCAGTCGTGTCCAACACTTCGCGATCCCATGGACTGCATATGCCAGGCCATCTTGCACTGCCTCCCAGAGTCTTCCCAAGCTCACACCCATCACACTCACTATGCTATCTATCCACCTTATCCTCTGCCGTCCCCTTCTCCTCTTCCCTTCAATCCTTCCCAGCATCAGTCTTTTCTGAGTCCTCCCTGCGCATTATGTGGCCAAAGTACCTGAGCTTCAGCTTCAATATCTGTCCCTCCAATGAGCAATCAGGGTTGATTTCCTGTAGGAAACCAGCATGGGTGTCTGCAATACTTACTTTGGTTTTCAGGACACACGTCAGACAAAATTTCTACCTGTGCTTGAAAAAACTACCAAATATAAATATGATTGTTTTATATATTAACAGAGTTTTTGTATAAAATTCTTAGCATGTCAATTTGATATGGATTATAAAATCCAGGCTGGCTGATTTGAAATATTTTTTTACCCACTTAAAATTGCTGACTTAATGAGAAAGAGATTTCTGATAAAATTTACCATCAGGCCTGTAAGACAACCAAAAATAATTACATGATCTGAACTGTATATGTTTGCATTATTGCACTGAAACAGTTGGTACTGCTAACTGATGCTGCAGCCTTTACGGCAATTGTTTATTATGCCGGTCATGTTATTTCAAGGCCAACAATTGACATCAAGACACATTAAGAAACACAGTAATTATCAATATTACAAGTGTGTAATATGTGAAGTGTGGATAAGAATAAGACTCATTTTCTTAGATTTGAGTAGGCAGAGAGATCAATCCATAAATGAGCAAAACAAATCATACTGTTTCCAGTATATTTGCTGTAATTTAGCAATACAGCCTGATTTCCCAATAGACAGATTATCTTGGTAGTCAATTTTACTCTAAAGTACTAATTAAGGCATTGCAATAAGTGTTAACATATTTGAACACAATGAATCCAAAGTGCCTTCCTCATGTAAGGTGTAAATTGACCACTTCTCTCAGGAAGACAAAATGGCTTCTCTCTTCAGATAGAAATTTAAGAAATATCTGTATCTATAAATGCCCTGAAACAAAACAAATAAAAAATGTATGTCCAGTTTGAAGCCATCTGGAGAAAATGCAACACTGACCTAAAGCCTTAGAAGTAGTTAATCCACACCTTATATCAATCTCTTTCAGCTGCAAAATTATCATCATCCATCATGTTTCACCAGGCTAAATGTCCTTCAATTTTCTGAGTTAGCTGCATAAACTGCGTTTTGTAATATTAATTATAGTAGCTATTGCTTGATAATAATCACTTACAACTTAATTAAGATAATTATCACTTAAGTATATCATTTAAAACTGTTCATTCTTCAGCAGTTTAAAATCTTCACGTTATGTAATTCTATCTCAGCATCACATTTTTAAAAGGTAACATTTCATATTTGTTTATCAGAAGCACACTCACAGTCCAGGTTTCTGCAGTTAACATTATACACATAATTGCAACCCCGTTTAAATATGTTAATCAGGTAGAAATCTGCATGTTTGATTTTATACATATATATTTAAAGCCAGCTACATTTCATTGTTACCTAGGACACAAACTTACACATGATAAACAGAAGTATTTGGACAACATCCTAAGTAATGTCGAATTACCAATGCTAGTGTTGCCCATATAAAAATAAAGCATAACAATCTAAATGTTATTCTAATTTGAAAAAAACACATTTTTGTCATAAGAGATAGAAAAAATGTTGTATTTCACTGGAATAACAAGGCAATTGTTTTCCAGTTAGATCTCCAATCAAGAGTAGGCACTAACTAGGCACTAATTCCAGTTTTGAAAAGAAATATCTACCTTAATCACCAATTTCAAATTTGTATTATAAGTTTCAAAACTAAGAATATTTGCATAGGTCTGTGTTATGAATTTGGTTTTGAAAACTACATCCTCACGTAACTGTTAGGAACTCTCCCATTTTAAATAGTTAGTACAATTCTAAACCAGATGTTACATGACAACTAAAAAAGCAACATTTAGAATAAGGAAAGTAAAATATAATTATATGAGAAAACTAATGTGAATCAACAAACAATTGTTAGGAGAAATTTTATAAAAATTCAGCGGTCAGTTATCAGTGTGTCTGATTTGCCACCATCAATACTTTAGCAGAACAAGCAGTATCATCAGTAGCATTTTTTTAAAATATACATTCAGTTTCAGATGCAATCTATTAGGCATCAACTCAAACATCCTGCATTTTAAATGAAAAATTTATATATTAATTTCACATCAAGCCAAGTTTGTTCTATTCATACTTGATGCCTACATGAAATGAGTTAAATATAATTTAACACATTTTAAATCCACTTTTCAAAACATCCTAACATTCAAAATAGATTAGTTTCAATGTCTATAATGATACGCTTTAATTAACACCATTCAGATACAGTAAAAGGACTAGAATTTCAAAATGTGCTGTTTGACTCATTTATGTAAAAGACTAAAAGGATAATAAACCGATCATTAATACTGAACACTTTTTAACATATAAAATAGTGAAAAGGTAATACAAAAGCACTTTTGTTGCCCAATTCAAAATTTGTTTAGATCAGTTTTCCTCCAATGATTGCCATCTAGTTACATTAGATTATACACATTACTAAATGAGACCAGATCTACACATAAAGTGAATTGAGTCCCAGCTGATCTCGTGAAATTTTGTACAAAAGGGCAACTTCCAATTTGTATGGACAATTGGTGTAGGAGAAAATTAGAACCTGTTTAAATGGCAATGTTTCCAACTTGTCAACCAGCACAATTAGCTTCCAAAATGGATTTGAAGCCATATCTTGCAATGTCCTACAGCTCTCATTTCTGCTTGAGACCAAGTTGAAGAAAGCTGTTAAAAGCAACTAAGCCGTGTTCAGTTTTTTTTTTCCATACTGGTGTTATAAAATATGATTGGGGAATCCAATGGTAGCATCAGGACACCCAGTGAAAATAAAAAAGGATAGATTGCAGGAGATGATGAAGACTGTGAAGGTGGCACAACCACTTGTAAGAAAGCTAAAGGTCACATATACAAAATCTGTAGGACAGCCTGTGTTTGTCTATAATAGCAAAAAAACAAAAAAATCAGATTTTGGTAGCACCTATTCCAACAAACTTCCTTAAAAGGCACAAATGTTTATAAGCTACAGCCTTCTTATCAGATGCATAGTGGTTCAACTGACCTGTTCAATACTACCAAAATCCCTCTCATTTTTTTTCACTGAGAATCTGTTTTCACAACCCAACTTCACCTAGGACTTTGCAAGGCACTGACAAATGATAAGCTCTGTCAGAGGCAGGATTAAAGGTCACTGAAATGTGGAGATGAATGGTTATAACTGGTATTTTAAAAAAAATTCAAGAATCCTTGAACAAGATCTGCATGCAGTTCAAAGATTGTGTTCTTTTCCCAAACACCTTTTAATTGGGATGTTACTTCAGACTCTCTTTTCTACCCTTATACTGCATTTCCCCATTTATACAAATGTCAGTTACCGATCCACATAATTACTATTTAAATCCTAGAATCCTTTGGCATCAGCTGTGTCTGAGAGCAGTCTGATCGTTTAAAATCTTAGGTACTAGGCATAAAGGAATTTAGAGCTAAGGCATTAGGAAGGAATAAGTGAGAGGAACTGCATTGTTTGAGGCTTCATTATTTTGAGTAGTATTATTTGCTATCAAGTCAGTGTTGAGTCTTAGTGACCACAGAGATATTGTGCAGGATGATCTGTCCCTTTCTGCCTGATCCTTCAAATCTTCCAACCATGGACTATTCATCCACGTTGTTGCTGATTGTCATCATCTTCTCTTTCCTTCCAGCTTTCTCAGTACTATGAACTTCTCAAGGGAATTTGATCTCATAATATATACAAAATGTGATAATTTGAGCCTGACCATTTCTACCTGGCCATATAAAAAGAGATATGTTCATGAGTTATGGATATGCTTTCCTCCTGTGCACTACATGATATTACTAAGGTACTTTACATTTAGTACTTGAATGAGAGACTGGAGGAACACCAGGATATTTCAAAGTTGTAGACCAGACTTAGAAATTTATAAAGAATCATTTGCAATGACAAACAACTTGCTTTTTGTTCACCAATTGGACATTTAACAGAACACCAAGAGACTGCAGGACATATTAGAACCTCAAAATTCTGTTTTTCAGAAGAGAGAAAAGGCACAAGATATCCAACAGCTCTTTTTCACTGCCAGTAATTCCCTGCAGCCAATACTTTTTTCTTTTCATACTTAACCTTATTTAGACCTGTTCATTCCATCACAAGTTATCTGTTCATTCTATCACAAGTTATCACCAGCAAAATCTCTCAAGTGCATTATTTTAAAAACTCAAAGCAGAAGGACAACAATATGATGCTGCATGATGTCAAACAACAGGCATTCATGCAGGTCCCTTACAAGGGTAATCCATTTGGTGTCATCCCCTTGATGCTGGCCTGCTGTTTAATTTCAGTTCTGGAGGAATAATGTACTAAGCATCACAGAAACCCGAGTCTGTAACTTCTAACCAAAGAACAAAGGATAACATTTTAAAAGTTGTAAAAGCATCAGCCTAATCTACATACTTCGCAGAAACAGAGGAGATAATCCAAGCCAATTAATTTAGGGATGGAGCTGCTCAATACTTTGTTGTTCAGCTGTTCACTTGTGTCCGACTCTTCGCAACCCCATGGACTGCAGCATGCCAGGCCTCCCTGTCCTGCACTGCCTCCTGGAGTCTTCCCAAGGCTGCACCCATCACATTGACAATGCTATCTATCCATCTCATCCTCTGTTGCCCCCTTCTCCTTTTGCCTTCAATCTTTCCCAGCATCACAGTCTTTTCTAAAGAGTCCTCTCTTCACATTAGGTGGCCAATGTATTAGAGCTTCAGCTTCAGTATCTGTCCTTCCAGTGAACAATCAGCATTGATTTCTTGTAAGATTGACTGGTTCGATCTCGAAGGGACTCTCACAAGGTTTCTCCAGCACCATAATTCGAATCGGCATTCAGCCTTCCTTATGGTCCAGCTCTCACCCTTATCAAGAGGATCTTTAGTTCCTCTTCACTTTCTGCCATTAGAGTGGTATCATCTGTATATCTGAGGTTGTTGATATTTCTCCCAGCAATCTTATTTCCAGCAGGTGATTCATCCAGCCCAGCATTTCGCATGACGTACTCTGCATATAAGTTAAATAAGCAGGGTGACAATGTACAGCCTTGTCGTACTCCTTTCCCAATTTTAACCAATCGGTTGTTGCGTGTCTGGTTCTAATTGTTGGTTCTTGGACCAACATACAGGTTTCTCAGGGGATAGGCAAGGTGGTCTGGTCTTTGAGAATTTGTCAATTTGTTGTGATCCACACAATCAAAGGATTTAGTGAAGGCAATGAAACAGAAGTAGGTGATTTTCTGCAACTCCCTTGCTTTCTCCACGATCCAGCAAATGTTGGCAATTTGATCTCTAGTTCCTCTGCCCCTTTGAAATCCAGCTTGTACTTTTGATAGTTCTTACTTCATGTACTCCTGAAGCCTAGCTTGTAGTATTTTGAGCATAACCTTGCTAGTGTATGAAATGAGTGCAATTGTACAGTAGTTGGAACATTCTTTGGTACCACCCTTCTTTGGGATTGGAACATAAACTAACCTTTTCTAATCCTGTGGCTACTGCTGAGTTTTCCAAATTTGCTGTCATATTGAGTGCAGCACTTGAACAGTGCTTTCAGGATTTTTTAAATACTGTAGTTCAGCTGGAATACCGTCATCTCCACTAGCTTTGTTGTTAAGAATGCTTTGTAAGGCCCACTTGACTTCACTCTCCAGGATCTCTGGCTCTAGGTCAGGGACTACACTATATGGTTATCAGGGACATTTAGATCTTTCTTGTTTAAGTTTCTGTTTATTCTTGCCACCTCTTCTTAATAATTTCTGCCTATATTAGGTACCTACCATTTTTGTCCTTTATTCTGCCCATCTTTGCATGAAACATTCCCTTGATATCTCCAATTTTCTTGAAGAGCTCTCTAGTCTTTCTCAGTCTATTGTTTTCCTCTCTTTCTTTGCATTATTCATTTAAGAAGAATCTCTTTCTTATTCATTATTCATCTTATCTTTCCTTGCTATTCTCTGGATATCTGCATTCAGCTGAGTGTATCTTTCCCTTTCTCCCTTGCTTTTCATTTCTTTCCTCAGCTATTTGTAAAGCCTCATCAGACAGCCATTTGGTTTTCTTGCATTTATGCTTCTTTGGGGTGGTGTAGTAGCTACCTCTTGGACAATGTTACGCACCTCTGACCAAAGTTCTTCAGGCATTCTATCAGATATAATTCTTTATATCTGTTCCTCTTTATATTTTTAAGAGATATCATTAAAGTCATACCTGAATGGCCTAGTGGTTTTCCCTACTTTCTTCAATTTAAGCTTAAATTTTGCAATGAGAAGATCATGATCTGAGCCACAGTCCGCTCCAGATCTTGTTTTTACCAACTGTATAGAGTTTCTCCATCTTTGGCTGCAAAGAATATAATCAATTTTATTTTGATGATGACCATCTAGTAATGTCTATGTGAAGAGTCACCTCTTGGGTTGTTGGAAAAGTGTATTTGTTATGACCAGCATATTCTCTTGACAAAATTCCGCTAGCCTTTGCCATGCTTCATTTTGTACTCCAAGGCCAAACTTCCCTGTTATTCCAGTCATCTTTTGTCTTCCTACTTTAGCATTCCAATACCCTATGATGAAAAGGACATTTTTTTTTTGGTATGAGTTCTGGAAGGTATTGTAGGCCTTCATAGAACCAATCAACTTCAGCTTCTTCAGCATCAGTGATTGGGGCATAGATTTGAATTACTGAGATAATGAATGGTTTGCCTTGGATTGAACCAAGATCATTCTGTCATTTTTGAGATTGTACCCCAGTACTGCTTTTCCCACTCTTTTATTGACTATGATGCTACTCCATTTCTTCTAAGGGATTCTTGTCCATAATAGTAGATATAGTGGCCATCTGAATTAAATTCACTCATTCCCACCCATTTAAATTCACTGATTCCCCAGACATTGATGTTCAATCTTGCTATCTCATGTTTGACCACATAAATCTTACATTCCAGGTTCGTATGCAATGGTGTTCTTTACAACACTGGACTTTCTTTTCACCTCCAGACACATCCATAGCTGAGCATCTTTTGGTTTTGGTCCAGCCACTCCACTCTTTCTGGAGCTACTTATAACTGCCTTCTGCTCTTCCCTAGTAGCATATTGGACATGTTCTAACCTGAGGGACTCATCTTAGGTATCATATATTTTGTTACTGTCATGCCTTTTGTTATTGTCCATGGGGTTTTCTTGACATAGATATTGGAATGGTTGCCATTTCCTTCTCCAGAGTCCTGTAACCCATTTTTTACTAGGTGTCTAGTAAACATTTAGCAAGGTCCTTGTTAGGTGGTGACTGAGCCAATATTGAAGCATCACAACTATGTCAAGGCAGGGGAAATGGGGATAACTGAAAATTAACAAGTGGATCAATATTTCAGGATCAGTCTTATTTGGGAAAAAAGGAGGGAAGCTAAGGTTCAAATAGCTGTTGGATACTTTATCTTAATGAATTCCCAAGGAAACTAAAGTTTTATGACTCTGTTTCCAAGAGTTTCCATATTAACCTCACCTTCTTGACAATATAATAAATTTAACTAATGAGACTTACCATGCATTTTTCTTTCTGGGTTGTATTCTGCTGTTAAAAGGCTTTACATTAATTTCCAACTTTTCCTTGCAAAATCAGATGTCTTAAGTCAAACATACTTGATCTTTTCATTTTAGTAGCCAGGAATTCTCTTTTCAACTGCTGGTTAATTTGAATGGTTCAAAATTTCATGTCTTAATTAATCCCACTACTTATAATAATGAAAAAAAGCTGTTGTTAATTATGGTTAATTCATTCTGTTCCATTTTATTATTTTTAAATATACTTAGTAGTAACAGTTACAACCAGCTAGGAAACATATTGATAAAACATCTTTGTAGACATACAACATTGGAAGCAATATTTACATGCATCTGTAGATATTTTTTAAGCAAATGATTTATATCCCACCTTTCAGGAGTTCAAGGTTTACATAGCAGGATTCCCATTTATTTTGATATTTATTTTAATATTATTTATATTCTAAGATTTTATTATGTGTATGATTAACAAAGAGCAATGACAAAAAAGCAGAATATAGCCCTGAAGAAAGAATCAAGTCCTAATTAAAGCTGAATTATAACATAGTAAACTAAAAACAATTAACATCTTTGCTTTTGAAGCAGCTGAGAAAATAAAGGAAGCATTTTCCAGGCATTGAAGGAAGCAATAAAGTTGATCCAATTTAATTTCTTGAGTAAGAGATATTACTCAAGACATATACTGTAGTATTTCATTTTGCTATTAACATTATTCTGTCTCATTTGTTCAACATTTTATGTTCTTTCTACACAAATGTTACAATCTCAACAACCTTTATTAATGTTACTTCTCTAATACCCAACATTTAAATTCAATCCCTTAAAAAAATTTAAGCAGGTATAAGGAGGCATTTAAATGTTCAGGTAGTATGTATTTGTTTCAACTGTTTTCCCATTGGCTTTTTGCCAAAGCCCTGAGCAAAGGTACAGCTTCTCTCTCCCTAACAAGCAGTTATATTTTGAATCCCAAAAGCTATTTTCCTGATTTCTAGTTATCTCCTCATTGCTTTTAAACTGCACACCAAAAGAAATCTAGTAACAAACATAAGTGGAAATTTCCATCATTTGGATAATGTTTAGGAAAAGCTATGGCTTATTTTGATTTTTTGCCAGTGTTTTATATTGATATAATCACTCTAGAAAAGGGAAAGAAGTTGTAGCTTTACTAATCTAGCCAAAATTCAGAAGTGTTTTCACTTAGAAACTTCCTACCTGCAAGAACATGCCAACTGGCATGATGCTTTGGTGGTTTCATGCCAAGCTGATTAATCACATATATTAATTTGTTCAAATGTTGCAAAGACAGTTTAGCAAAATTTCCCTGAAGTTTTGGTTGGAAACTATCATATCCTTTCTCCAGACTTCTGGGATTTGATTCCCCTTCTACCATTCATCATTTGTTTCTGGCTGCTCAGAGGGCAGTCTTGCCCTGCCCTTGCAGAGCAGCCTATTTATTTTCTATTTATTTTTTTCCT
>JANHZU010000762.1:238463-256758 GCA_032468055.1 Acrochordus granulatus
ACAGGCCTCTCTCATCTTTTTAAGTGGGAGAACTTGCACAATTGGTGGCTGACTAAATACTTTTTGCCCCACTGTAGGTGTGGAGAAGTACAGTAATGATGATTCAGGGATTTGAAACTAAGTCCTGAATTTTGAAAAAAGATTGAAGGAATAGTGTATTCCTTGAAAAGAGCAGGAATAAATATCCTGGCAACTCTTCACATAACAAAAATTATGTCATAGAAATTATTGAGAATGGGGGAGTGTGATAGCACTTTTCAAGTACCTGAAGGAGTATCTGAAGACATGTTCTGTACTTTAAATTGTCTTAAAGTACAGAAAATCGAATGTAAATATATTTCTTAAAGTAAGAGCAGTTTAATAGTGAAACCAGTTACTAAGTGAAATAGTGCATACTCCTACACTGGATAAGTTCTAGCAGAGGTTGGACAACCATCTGGTTAAGGGTGCTTTCATCTGTATTTCTATACTGAACAAGGGGTTGGATTCAAAAGCCTAAATGGTTCCTTCTCTCTTTGATTCTAAAGCCATAGTTGTGTTATGCTCCAACTGGCTAAAAGTATCTTAAGACATATTCTAAATCATCAATTGGAGCTAGATCAGAGATTTACAATTTTCTCTACAATATATGATAAGTTCCCATTGTCTTTCAAAATGTACTCAGAGAACATACTGTGTGACCTGGGCTAGTGTAATGGTGGATTCTGCAATCATCTTCATGTGGCAAAATTTCAATTGCTTCAGTAATAAACATGTGTTGTCCACACAAACTTTCTTTAGTGTGACACTGTATTTGTTGTATAGACTGCAATCTTGACAATGGAAAGTACATATGGACACCATCTGAAACTTGAAGAAGTAACTAGATGTTTCTGTCCTAAATTCTTGTGGTATATCAGGATTCCAACCCAGTTCTTATATGTATACACATCACATAACTCATCCTCATTTGATTACTGAACACTTAGGTCTAGTCCTTGAAATGTTGCTAGTAATGAGATATTCTACAGTTCATAATACATAGCTAAATGTATTGAGGGAAATAGTTACATCTTGCCATATATTCTTTAGCTTCTGCATTTCCCAACATCAGGTTCTTTATAACCACTGCTCCTCTTTCATTATGATGAATTCTTGGAATCTAATTGTTTAGTGAAAAATATTGCTTGGAGACTGCATAAACAATTTTAATTGGCTCAAGAGCCCAAAATGTGCTTTTTTTGTTTGGCTGCCAAGGCTGCTTTCCCACTCACCAATTATGCTGAGCTCCAGCTTTTAGCAAAAACAGGAAATAATGCATCCATTATTCAAATGACAACTTTTCACCCAGCCTGCATTTCAACATCCATTGTGTAATTTCCTACATTGGAGCTCACTTAAGAGCTAAACATATTTTTTAAAACAAGTTGTCCCCATTTTGCAAGAGCCATGCCACAGTTTATATGACCCATGAGTAGACTGCAGTGCTTGCAATTCTAGAAACACTCTACAGAGTTTTGCTGCACACCAGGCATGCATCCATACCACAGAAGTCATTATCTCTCCATTTTGTTCCTGCTGCTTACCTCCTTTTTAATAAATAAAAGAGAACTCATTTCACCTCTGGGCAAGACAACATGTAAAATCACTCACTGGGATTACCAGTCAGTATCATTCAGGGATAACCTCTTTCTAGCCTTTTCAACAAATGGTCACTATATGCATCAGTTTTTCTCAAACAATATCTCCCCCTAAAATTTGTGCCACTTTATCTAGCAGCAAAGAAATAGATATTCAACTGTTTTACACAGATGTAATCAAACAATTGTTCTCGAGGGAAGTCTTTGCTTTTGAAGTGAGAGCTTAGAACAGGAAGGAAGCAAGAAAGAAAACAGCTGTGGCCTCTTGGAAATGGATGGAGGGCTGAGGAATTTAGATAGATCTTCTTTCTTGTAGCAAACAGTAGGTGGAGAAAATGGCTAGGATTGATAGGATTTATTTATTTTTATTCATCACATTTCTATGCTGCCCATCTCACCTCAGTGATCCTGCCACAGCTACAGAGTCCATAAAATCTAGCCAGTTGCAGCCTCTTTTTGAGGGAACTAGGTTAGGTAACCTTCATCTGGGTATTGCCACAGAGTTATCCAGAGAAGGGTCACACCTTTCTAGCTACTGGTCAACATCTGTCACCATCTCTTCTCTTTTGACCTGTTTCCTTTCTTTTAGGATTAAGTCCCAAGTTCATTCCCTCTTTTTAAACTGTTAGTATAAATATTTATACCAGCACACTTTTTCTATCTCTTGCTTCCCCACCTACACACTGTACAACAACACACAATATAGTTTTACATTGTCATTTGTCATAGACTTAAGAAACAGAAGAGAAGAGTTAAATATTTCCAAATGCCCAAAGATTTTTTGTCCATTTCATATTTTTTTCATGAGGCAATTTATGATTTAGGACTTTTCTAGACAGTTGTGTTAAAGTGCTACCCACCAGTCCTTGAACTGGCAGAAAAGAATGCCAGAATTAGTTGTGGTGTCCCCATTGCTGACCTCTATTTTGCTATATTGGAAGGCTGACAAGTGGTGTGGTCTAAAGACAAGTAATCCCTGGCTTTTTTCCCCTTTCCATCAAGCATTCTCATTAATGTGTGATAGGAGGGGGATGGGTGACTATAGAAAGATGGACTTACCTTGATTCTCTGGATTTTGGGGGATTAATATCAAGGTGCAGTACAGGTTTTTGCAGATGCCTTATACAAAATAGCAAGAAGGAGCCAATAAACTTTCCAACAGCCACTCTACCATTAAAACCAATCACATCTTTGACTAGAAGAATACTGAAATCAAGACCAAGCAATCAACAAAAAGTTCAGAAAATTCCTAGAAATGGGCCATTAACAATTCCAATGCTAAAATATTATCCACCACCCAGTTAGCTGCTTGATCCAAACCATCAACTACATCCAGCACTGTATTTAAAAAATCAATAAATCATGAAGATAAATTGCAAAACTGTTTTTCATTTGGAAATAATACATATAGCTCTTCCAAAGGGACATACATTAAATACATATAGCTTTTTGGATGAAGGTATCTAGCTGAAAGCATTCATGAGATGATGTTTCCCACAATATAAAATCTAACTTTAAAAAGTTATATTGGTCAAGGCTGTAACTAGTATCTGAAAACAGTTTTTGAATGTTTTGTCTTTGTTGCCATGATACCAACTACAAGGTTTTTTTTTATAAACTAATAATAATCCACTATTGTATAGGGACAAGAAAATACTTTCTTGGTAATTTTTCTTATGCTGTTGTTATAGTAACAATTAGAATCTAGGATTGTGATGACCCAGGCTGCAAGTGTAAGTACACATACATAACTCTCTATACATACATAAAGATATATTTGTGTGTGTGTCTCTGTGTACAAATTATTGACAGTAGAACCATGCATTAGTTTGTTTCTTCTGTCACTACTTTTGCCAATGGGGAAAAATACTTCTCGTAAGAATTCTGGAGAAAAGCATAGGATATTACAGTAGGCAGAAAGATCATAGAATTACATTGTGGTCATAAATCAGGATTCCTGTAAACTGAATTGTGGAGGTTACAGATGATAAAGGTGTAGTATGAATTTAAAGTTGAGCCTGTGAACATTCAAAATAAATCTCTGCTTGCCTTGAAGACATTATACTGAGCATGCATGGTTCTCATATTAGCTATTAGTCATATGTGGACAGTTGCAGTGCTCTGTATATACAAATGCCTTGAGGTCTATTGAAAGCATGATAGCATGGGCAGTAATGGGCATGTTTCAGTATTCCCATATGATATCATGGTCTACGAATTGCACTGGTTGCCAGTTGGTTTCTGAATGCAATTCAAAGTGCTAGTTACCATTTATAAAGCTCTTCATGGCAGAAGACTGGCTATTTAACATGCCACCTATCTGAATGATTGTGCAGAATGAGTATGTTTCAGGGCCTTTCAGTTAAACATCATCTATATCATCTACCCAGACCTAGGAAGTATCCCTTCTCTAGAACAGCATTCCTCAGAGACTTGCAAGACTGCATCCTGATGAAGGTCAAGAAATCTTTGGAAACCTGGTTGTAAACAAAGTATCCTTTTGTTTTCACTTTTGCTAAATCTTTGGGAATTGGACTTCTTTGCGGAATTCCTGCAAATCGCCCACAGAGTTATTAGGAGACCTATTCAACTTTCTGCCTTTGTCAAGTTGCCTTCTATGAATTAAACTGTGTGAAAGCTTGATGCTTTCTTTCTCCTCCAATTAAGCATGCCTGACCTTAAAACATATTATAAAGCTTTGTACCTGAAGCAGTATTTTTTATCTCCTGAGCCCCATCCTTCACATCAATAAAAAATTATGTAAGGGATATTATGCTATGGAGATGTGTAGATGTATCCTAAAAAGACTAAAATCTTTCCTCTTAGTTATGTGGAAAAAGATTTATCAAGATGGAGCCATAATTAATATCCATGACAATTTGGATAAACTCTAGGAAGGAAAAATATTTTTTTTCAAATCCTGACTGAGTGTGGCTGAGTTAACCCTGGCAAATTATTTTCCAATAATCATTTTTTTTCATGATGATTTCATCATCATTTTGTGATCTTTTCAGAATTAGTTAGTTTCATAACAGATAATCTTTCAGAAGAAAAAGCATGCAATTTGTTTGAAAATATATCTTATATTCAATTCCCCAGACTTTGAGGAGGGTGGATGGAACTCCTTGTTGTATGTATCTAACAATTATGTGTGGGTGTTGGTTGTCCAGATTTGCTATCTTATTTTTTATTCTATTTTATTTATATTATTGTATATTATCTTCTTGTTTGCATATTATGAGCTGCACAGAATGAGTTTGGAGTCAAGCAGCATTTCCAAACTACCTAACAGCATTACCTCTCTTTCTCTGTTCTCTCTGGTCTGCTCTCCACTATGCAGTGCAGAATTTCTGTCTTCCAAACCAAGTTACTACTCACCCATCGCTTTCATGGGATGATCAAGGAGGTGGTATCTAATCTACCACATTCAAAGACAGGATGATGATGGTGGTGGGGTTATCAGTTGTTTTAAACAAAATTTATCTTTCAATATGAACTCAACTTCTCTTGGCAGCTATAAAGAAATGGTTGATCACAACTTTTTCCCAAGATGTATTTTGACTTCCCAGTCTAGCTTATAGATCTGATATTCTCATAGTAATCTGTTCTTATCAGGGATAATTTGTTCTTTAAGAAAGCAAAAGAATTGTAAGTCAATTTCTTGTGCCAATCAATGTGCAGGAAGATCGTAAGTACACAGAAAATTAAGAACAAATCACCAAGAAAAGATAAAATTAGCAGCTGATTTTAAGGTTAGTTACATAGTTTTAGCGATAAACTATAAGCTTAATCGGCTTAATCTTGTACTCAGGCTAGATAAGAATAAACCAGCGATCCTTTCTGAGACCTGAAAAAAAGTCTTCAGCAATATTGGAGCTACTTGTTCTACAAAACAGAATGTTAGAAATATAAAAAAATTGTGGAACATCTCTTTAACATTGTATAAATTCCTTGATGTATGATTGATTTATTTTTCTTATGATGACTCTGGATTTTTAATTTCATAGAATCATCCAATCATAAAGGTGAAAGGGACCATTTAAGTCATGAAATCCAATTTCCAATTCAGTGCAAAAGACCATTAAATTAAAGTATCTCACCTCTGGATGAACACACCTCTACTTGAACACATTCAGTGAAAGGAATCTCACCAACTCTTTGGGTAATTGATTAGTCTGCTGACTTGCTTTATTGAGTCTTTCCTACAGTGAGGAGTCTAGAATTGGTTGTAATAATCAAGATGAAGACTAACATTAAAGAGTAAAGTGGAATTAAACCTTCCCATACTTTGAAAATTTTACTTTGGTTGATGGAGCATAAAACTAAGTTGATTTTTTTTTCAGCCATGTCACACAGCTAATTACTGAAACTATTATTCTAAAACATTTTTCACTATTATATCAAGCTAACATCTTCATCCCTGTCTAAGGCGGATGTCTGTTTTCTAAGTAAGGAAAAACTTTTACAATAGATATGTGAAGTGCATAAAAAGAGATCAGCTGCAGTCCTTAACAATACTGAAAAGAGAGTAAGATCAAATGAAAAAGAAAGATGTTCATAGTAACATGTTAATAAAGGAACATTACTTATTAAGCTAAATTAAAAATTCTCCAAATGTTAACATGTTGCCTCCCAAACATTTGTAAATGATAATGAGATTTCATAAAATCAAGAAAAATAAACCAATGTGTATGTATAACTAGTTAGAATGTGAAAGGATTTCTCTCTGTACTGGTATGGGCTTTCACAACTGGTTTCAATCAAATGGTGATGAGCTTTTGAGCTAAACAGCATGGTCTAAATTCTTGGAACCTGGAATTACCATTTGATTGGTTTCAACTTTGAGTGCAGACAATCAGTGATTGCAGTGGGAATATAATTTAATAATCAATTATAATAATAATATTTTGTTCCAAAAGTTCCTAGTTTGCCTGCCTTCTCCAAAATAAAGTGGAAACTTTCAGTCAATGTGTCTGGGAAAATATGCCTATATATAATAGTCATATATAAACAAACATCTGATCTCCTCTGTAATAGTCACAATCAAATCTGGATTCAATTAATGTTCTTTTATTGTATTTTTATGTACACAGATATTCACAAGTTGATCCTAACAGTGACATTATCTTCATAATTATTTCCCCCTTATGTTTATATTGCCATGTTAACAATTGCAAGGCCAAGTCTGGTTAATTCCTTGTTGCTGTTTGGCTTGCAGTATAAAGTTACAAAATAGAACATCACCTTGAGCATGTGTTAATATTGCTTTTACTTCTGTTTTTTTCCAGTGTTTTTTTTAAATAAATGTTGTTGGCAACCTTGAAAACTCAGTTTGTTGACAAGTAGCCTAAAACATATTGCTTCTGAGTAGTTTAATAATAAATACAGGACCTAACTGACTAGGCTAAAGATCTTTTGGGGACATCAGACTAACCCTAACTGTTCAAGGAAGGAAGAGGAAATTCATGGGGAGACCATTCATAGAACCTATTCCCATAGCATATTTAACCAGTTGACCACTAAGCCAGTCAAATCCTCTTTCCAATGTTTCTGGCAATGTTTCATGAATTGTGTCAAAATCATCATTTTGGAATACAGAGTTCTCATCCATTTTGTCCAGAAAATTCCTAATGCTCCTTTCTCATTGGCCAGGCAAGCAGCAGTCAGAAAGCCAGGCAATTGAGTTGTTTGGTGCTGCCAGTCAGTAAATAGAGAGCCTTGCTTTTTCAACCTCTCCTCTTTTTTTGGAGGACATAGGTAGACAAAATGGGTTAACTGAGTGGCTTGAGTTATTTCTGCAATATGAGTGAGTGGAGTTAATTTAACCCCTAAATGTGTTTTGATTTATTCTTGATCCCATCTGTTCTCATAATACATCAAGCTGTGGGCATCAAAGAGTTTGTTGTTGTATAGTCACTTAGTCGTATCTGACTCTTCATGACCCCATGGATTGCAGCACGCCAGGCCTCCCTTTCTGCACTGCCTCCAGTCTGCCCAAATCCATGCCCATTACATCTATGATCCTATCTATCTCATCCTCTGCCATCGCCTTCTACTTTTGTCTTCAGTCTTTCCCAGCATCACAGTCTTTTCCAATGAGTCCTTTCTTCACATTAGGTGGAGCCATACATTACTACTGGGAAAACCATAGCTTTGCCTATATGGGCCTTTGTTGGCAAGGTGATGTCTCTGCTTCTAACTACACTGTTTAGGTTTGCCAGAACTTTCCTCCCAAGCGTTTTTTAATTTCATGGCTGCAGTCATCTTCTGCAGTGATCTGAGAGTCCAAGAAGGTAAAATCTGCCACAGTTTCCATTTCTTCCCCTTCTTTTTGTCAGGAAGTGATGGGACCGGATGCCATGATCTTAGGTTTTTTTAATGTTGAGTTTCAAACCAGCTTTTGTACTCTTCTCTCTCACCCTCATCAAGAGGTTCTTTAGTTCCTCTTCATTTTCTGCCATGACAGTGGTATTGTCTGCATATCTGAAGTGGTTGGTATTTCTCCCGGCAATCTTAATTCCAGCTTGATTCATCTAGCCCATCATTTCACATGATGTACTCTTCATATAAGTTAAATAAGCAGAGTGACAATATATAGCCTTGTCATACTCCTTTTCCCATTTTGAATCAATCCATTGTTCCATGTCCAGTTCTAACAGTTGCTTCTTGACCAAAATACAGATTTCTCAGGTAGGGTGGTCTGGTATCCCATCTGTTTAAGAATTTGCCACATTTGTTTGTGATCCACATAATAAAGTCTTTAGCATAGTCAATGAAGCAGAAGTAGATGTTTTTCTGGAACTCTCTCACTTTTTCCATGATCCAGTGAATATTGCTGATTTGATTTCTAGTTCCTGTGTCTCTTCAAAACCCAGCTTGTACTTTTCGTAATTCTCGATTCATATACTGCTGAAGCCTAGCTTATAGAATTTTGAGCATATCCTTGCTAGCATGTGAAATGAGCACAATTCTATGGTAGTTTGAACATTTGTTGGCTTTGCCCTTCTTTGGGATCAGAATGTAAACTGATCTTTTCCAATCCTATGGCCACTATTCAGTTTTCCAAATTTGCTGGCATATTGAGTGTAGCACTTTAATGGTATCATCTTTTAGGATTTTAAATAGTACAGCTGGAATACTATCATCTCTGCTAGCTTTGTTATTTGTAATGTTTCCTAAGGCCCATTTGACATCACACTCCAGGATGTCCACCTCTAGGTCAGCGAACACACCACTGTGTATAGATCTTCTGTGTATTTTTGCCATCTCTTCTGCTTCTGTTAGGTCCCTACCATTTTTGTCCTTTATCATGCCTATTTTTGCACAAACATGATATCTCCAATTTTCTTGAAGATATCTCTAGTCTTTCCCAGTCTGTTGTTTTCCTCTATCTCTTTGCACTGTTCATTTAAGAAGGCCTTCTTATCTCTCCTTGCTTTCTCTGGAAATCTACATTCAGTTGGGTATATTTTTCCCTTTCTTCCTTGCCTTTTGCTTCCCTTCTTTCCTCAGCTATTTCTAAAGCTTCATCAGACTGCTACTTTGCTTTCTTGCATTTATTTTTCTTTGGGATGGTTTTAGTAGTGACTTCTTGTACAATGTTACACACCTCTGTCCATAGTTCTTTAAGCACTCTGTCTGCCAGATCTAATCCTTTAAATCTATTCCTCACCTTCACTGTATATTCATAAGGGATATCACTGAGGTCATGCCTGAATGGCCTAGTGGTTTTCCTAACTTTCTTATTTTGCAATAAGAAACTCATGATCTGAGCCACAGTAGGTTCCAGGACTTGTTTTTACTGACTGTATAGAGCTTCTCCATCTGTGGCTGCATAGAATACCGTCAGTCTTATTTTGGTGTTGATCATCTGGTGATGTCCATGTCTTGTGCAAAGTGTCCTATATTATTCTGGTCCACCTTTTATTGGGATCCTCTTTCTGCACAGCTATGAAGATACTTTTATTTGTATGGACAGTTGGTTCTTGATTTTTCTTGCTATTTTTCTGAGATCTTACAATGATGAAGCTATTGTTTTTCATTGTGCTGCTTTGGTTATGCTTACATTAGATGTTCATGATTTATGTTTTAGTCCTATATTTTTACCCTCTAGACCTTAGCAATTGAATGGCGCATATATTATATAATTGTTAATTAAATAGGCAATACGGTAAGACATTCATATTTATTATGATTTCTAAGTTATAATTTCAACATAAGGCAGTCCTGTCTTTATTATAAAGAGAGACATATATTTGAAAGCAAAAAACTAGCCTATTAAGGAGAATGATCTGTCACAATCTTATCCCAGAAATAAAAAGTAACTTATGAAACTTTAAAGAATAATACATTATTGTAGCATGAAGAAGAAGCAAATTCTTGTTTTACAAAGCTTGGCTGTGAAGTATTTAAAATGCCATGATATGTTTCATCAGTTTTATTAAAACACTGTTTTTTCCTGAAAGATATATTCATAAAAAGTCACTACATCCCAGTCGTATTTTTCCTCACAGTGAAAGAATTAATAATATTTCCTTGCTTCATCTTTTCCAATCTATAATCTTTTTAGCCAAACAAAACATGTCATTATTCATGCAATGTGAAAATAATAAACGAGGTGGCAAGATAAACTATATTTATCTCAGCTGGGAAACCCAGGCATTTATAAACAAGACAGTAAGTGTATAAACTGGAGCATGCAAGGGACAAAAGTGGGATGCCACCTAATGATATTCTTCTATAACACCAAATTACTATTTGTCATTAGTATGAGCCAGCTGTATACAATAGTATATGCTTTCCCCCATACTTGTCATCTATAATCTTAAATTAACATCATAGATTATCCAGTTGAAGCTGCCATCTATATACTATATGTACTATAGAATGTATACCATGTATACACCTAATTAGAGGTTTATTTCATCTTATTTAAGGGCTAGAGATCAGTAAATTCCGTCATCTGTTAAAATGGGCCATTTTTAAAAAAAGAAATAAAAACAACAGAGAAGGTAAATTATTGGAAATTACTGGTTTTACTACTAAATTTGAGAAGATTTGAATTAGAAAGCAATAACTGAAATAATGAAAGTTAATTTCCAAAAAGGTTTCCTTTACTGTACAATGAGAAATGACTGATTAGGAATAAGACATGTAGTTATTAAAAACCCCAAAATTGGAGGTTTGCTACTGGTCCCAAAGAAACCACACTTGAATAAAGAAATATAAACGATCAATGCTATTGTGCCTTTATTGGGATTGATTAATCACAATTTTTCAGAAACAGAGACCCTATGAAAAATTGTGATAAATTTTCTAATAAATCCTAATAAAGGCACAAAAACATTGATGTTTTTTTGAGACCAGTGACTCAAAACACTAGTCTGAATACTCTCTCCATAATTTTTGGGTACTGCCACTTCTGATCCAAAGCTAATGGCTACAGCTGTGAAAAAGATTGTAGAGATGACTAATGCTTTTAAGGATTTTTGTGATGGGTGCCTAAAATAATTAGAGCATGGTTTATAAAGCTAAATGAGACATGAATGGTGGAGATGCTAGTTGTTTTTGGTAATTTTTATTCTTAAATTATGGTTTGGATTTTTAAATCATGCTTATTTTTTTCTCCTGGAAGGCTATTTTGAATGGCACTTGTAAAAAAGGCAAGATATATCTCCAGTAAATAAATAAGCCCAAATAGTAGATCACTTCCTTATTTCCATCTTGTACCCTTATGAGGCAAACAATACTCTGCCTCCTGAAAAGCCCAAATACAGTATATGTGTGTATACATTCTGTATTTTAGTTTATAAAAAGACATATTTATTTGAAGGTTACAAAACTGAAGTATTTTTAATCAAAGTGCGAAGTTGGTACACTTTGTACCAATAGCTACCAGGTATCTTTTACAGCAGGCTGTTGATGCAAAGCAACAAACTGTTTGTTTTATCTAAATTCTACACCCCTGCTTAGCTGTTAGGATTCCTTAAAGAATATCACCGCATTTTAAGTGACCTAATCTAAATGTGTGAATTAATTTAAATAAACAAGGAAAGCAAATTTTAAATGTAACACTATGACACTTCAGCATTCCCAAAAATGTATTAAAACTTGAGTAGAGTAAGTAAATATTGGTACCAGAATGATGTTTATGAACACATTTCTCTTATTGTTCAGGAATCATGCCTGACTAAACTGTCTACTCTTACTAAATTGTATTACCAAGAAATGAAAGTGGCAAATTCATTATGCAATGTTATTTTATGATGGCATCCATCTATAATCCTTTCTGTTCTCTTGCATAAAATACGTGTCCTATCACCACATTTAACTGCAGAAAGCTGAATTTTTCTTATGCTGAGCATATGAACCTAACATTTTGAAACAGTCCTTTTTATTTTAAAAACCTTGGAACCTGTTATATGCCACTGTTTGATCCAGGTAAGCATTCTCTGTTCTTCCTGGCACATCATATCCAGGGCTTCAAAACAAAGTTTTACTTGGAGAGATGCTAAGAATTCTAGAATTTTTCTGGGCTTTTTCATGGAAAACATTTTTTCTATCAATCGGAGATGTGTTATATATTTCCCCTGTAGCCCAGTTTGAACTCATATTTTGTTATATGCTAATAAAAATATTAAATTAAGAAGGAATTTCCCACAGACTTCCAAATATTTAATCTTAAAATATTAAGATTATTAACCAAATATTAACCAAATATTCCAAATATTTAAACCCATGAGCTTATGGAAGATCAGGTCTATTAAAAAGTCTCTTTCAGACATGATTGATCATTTTATCCATTGTGTTCATAGCAAATAATAGCAGTGCAGCTCCATATTACATGGATTAGGAAAGAAGTTTCTAGGCCATAATCATGGGAATTTTGTTGCACTTTCTTTCCTTGGCAAAACAGCACATTATGGGATATTGTGGTAGAAATATTTGTAAAGGATTCATCTTATCTTTATCACCAGTGTAGTGCAAGAAATAGATGCAGTAGTGCAAGAAGTTAAGACGTTCGGCTTTTCAGCTGGAAGATCGGCGGCCTGAGATCAACACCCAGCACTACCGTACAAAAGAGTGAGCTCCTGTTGTCCACTTCAGCTCCTGCCAACCTAGCAGTTTGAAAGTATAAAAATGCAAGTAGATAAATAGGTACTGCCTACTTCGGCAGGAAAGGTGACAGTGTCCACATACCTTTGGCGTCTAGTCATGCGAGCCACATGACCATAGAAGTGTCCTCAGACGAACGCTGGCTCTTCAGCTTGGAAACGGAGATGAGCACCACATCCTAGTGTCAATCATGGTAACCTTTACTTTTTGCGCAAGAAATAGCAACACTCCTTATTTTTTCACATGATTAATATATCTTGAAAACAAGTCACAGGATGCATATAATTAAGGATAGTGACAGAAAACTAATGAAGGAATAGTAAAGAAACACTATCAATATTTATTCCCTGGAAAGGATATGGACATATTCATGAAGTTCTTGGCAACAAATTAGGGAATTATTAGACATTGTCTTCTTCTGGTACATTTTTAAACATTTCCCTAAAGACTTTGGTACTTGGACCAAGTACTAACAGGTCCAGCTTTGCACACATTTTCTGGATCAACCAAAGCCAGCTAGTGCTGCCATCTGCTGTAGGCAGCTTAATTTTACCAACTTCCCAAAAGCAAAAATTTGGCCAATAGAAAGAGATTGCGACATTGTCAATGAAGGAACAGAGCGTGTCATAATCTAGTCAGTGAATTAAAGAAAATGCTTTCATTCATTGTTCAGAACTATAGTTTATAGATAACTATAAAATACTTCTAAGTGAAAATGTAACATCTATAATAAATAAACAAACTCCTGTTTTATTCTTCTAACAATGATGGAAAAACAGCAGCTTGTGAATCATATGTGGCAACGTGGTGTCTTCGATGGCAAGAGCTAATTTTTCTTTACCACTCTATTTCATATACACTATTATATTGTATATATGAAAGTTATAGGGAGATTTTTTCCCTGCTTTTGTATGCATGTTTGAGCTTTTCCTAGTTCCATCAATTTTACTCATTTGATTACTGTATGCTTATATTTTGAGTATGCCCCTTGGTTGCCATTCAAATGCAGTGTGCCTTTGGCTGGATTATTCATCCTTCCTGAAGCCAATTATTTGTAACAGTTCATACAAATTGAATGGTAGATTTGAAGGAAATTACCATTCTGTCAAAATCAACAAAAATCCCTTTGAGCATTGCATCTCTTCATTGAAAGAATATTTTGCCAACTCAGACCAAGCAAGACAAAAATGATAATCTGTTAAACTGAAGGCAAGGTAAAATGCAGCTTGAGTTCTTGATTCCATTTTAGGAATATCCATCTGAGATACTTTCACCTAACACACATGGAATCCATGGGGTAACCTATTTTGTAAAGTAAGTCTCATATTCATCTGTCAAATATATTCTCAGTGTTGATCTCCTGTAATGAAAAACATAGCAGGTTAAACAAAACAAAAGAACCCCAGAAAAGATGTTACCCTGAAGCAAACACAAACCCCACAACTTAATACTATATACTTAGTGTAAAATTTCAATACCTTTGTCCTAAGTATTACTGGGTACATTTTCATTAAGATTCCTGGGAGCAGCAACTGCAACAAATTTGCCATGGTTTTCAGAGGATACATGTGCAGGTGGCCATTAATTTAAAAAAGGACAGAAAAACAAAGCAAAACACATTCATCTCTTTTGCTGGCTGTGGTGACCAGGAAGAGTATCACAGGAAGCCATCTGTGAAAGGCCCGCCTATCACTATGCTGCCTACAATTGATGTGGGGAGGGCACGCAGGAAGTCAGACACATAGGAAACCAAGTAGAGGTGATTGATGCCTGGCCAGTTTCATTTTCAAACAACTTTGCATTCCTGTGATCCCCTTAACTTTGTCCATCAGTCCATTTAGGGGAAAGAGAAATAAGCTGTGTGTTAGAAATCAACTCTCATTATTTTTTGTGGAATGCAAAGTATGTCACCAGACAGTCTGATGAATGACAGATTTTGGTTTATTTTCCTTAGGGTGTGGGTTATAGGATATGAATTTGGAAGGCAAATATTTTCTTTAAAATGCTGTGGTGTGCTTTATCTGAGCTGACAAATTTCAGCTTTTAGAAGGCTATCAGGAATAAATTATATCAAATATAAGTGGGTAAATCCTGAGCAGAACAAGATGAATGCTCAGGAAAAGCAGGAGAATTGTAGGTTTGCAAAAACCGAGGCAACAAGTGAATCAATGTGGATAGTCTACCAGAGTAACCCCAAACTCCACCTAATACTTCCATGACTAATATTCAGATTTTTACAGGGTTTTCAGTGGATTAACAGCATGCAGGATCAAGGAGCACTGCAACTGCAGTCTTCACTCCAAACTATTGTGTATTATTTTCAGTGATTAATACACTGAAAAAGACCTTTGCTTTGGACCATGAAACTTCTATCTAGACATTAGAATAAATTGCCATCAATAGGTCAAATTTCTAAAACCTAAGCATCTGATCTATAATGTTTCTGAATAATAAGCTGGACTGGCAAATATAATTTATAGAAGTTTTAGAAGGGAGGGTTAGCATACCCATGAATATACTTGTGGCACTATTATCATCCTCTAACCACATAGATTCTGCTGGGGGGTTACTTTTTATAGTAGCACAAATGAGAAGATCAGTTATGCTTCTTTAATTTTGCATTTTGATCTGTATCCATTTATGTTCTTTATGAGATTTCCCATAGTTCATGAAATTATTAGCTTCTGTGCTGAGAATAAATTGTCCCAAGAAAGAGGTTGTTATACCAAAAAAGGGACAATTGCTTCATAGAATAGATCAAGCATACTCTGGGGGTTAAGCATAATTTAGGGTGGGCTGCATGTGCATGCACAAGCACATATTTACCTTTTGTTAGTAAATGATACAAAGTATGTAATGTACTTTTTATTGTATTATAAACAAGGTAAACTTTCCCCATCTTATATTGATCATAAATCAAACACAATTTTGCACTCAGAAAAAAAGGAAGTGTTACAATATGCATAGCAATTTCCTAAATTAGCAAGTGCATAATAAATCTATGTTTACAGTTATCTGACTTTCTAAACTGAAAAAATCACTTACTGTTCATCTGGAAAGGGAAGGAATGAATATGTTCAAATGAGGTAAACAGAATATCTCTTTAACAATCTTAAAACAGTTGTTTTTCTATTTATCAGTTTCTACATTGCTTCTTTTTGCAATGTTTTGAGGTTGTTGACTGAAAATCCAAACAAGAGACAAAGAACGATCCATATTCAGTTAAAGTGAGGCATGGTGTGGCTTCTTCAGACAATAAAACCACCAAAACAATAAGCTCTCAGCTCAGAAGCATTAAAATGGGAGACCATGAATAGAATCAGAAAGTTTTATGGAAATCAGTGGGTAATACATTGTATACTGTGCTGGTCAAAGAAAAAGAAATTAGGCACAGGATAATAAAGTATTCTTTCGACATAATTTCAAATTTTAGATTTATTTATATATTTATTCGATTTTTATCCCACTTTCATTACTTAATAAGTAACTCAGAACACCAAACATACTTAATATTCTTTCCTCCTCCTATTTTTTTCCCACAATAACCACTCTGTGAGGTGAGTTGGGCTGAGAGAAAGTGACTGGCCCAAAGTCACCCAGCCAGCTTTCATGCCTAAGGTTTCATGCCTAGAACTCATTTCTAGAGACCAAAACAGAGAAAACATAGAAAAATTATTTCACTTCTGCATATAGGCTAAAGCAGGGAATACCTTTTGTCCAATTACAGATGATTCATGAAATGTGGAAGAGAAAAGAAACTGTTCTGTTAGTCCTCAGAATTTTAAAAAGATAACTATAAGTTCTGGTTATCTCTCTCTCTATCTATCTATCTATCCAACCATCCATCAATCTATCTATCTATCTATCTATCTATCTATCTATCAAATGTATTTAGACACCCATCTCACCAGAAGTTACTCCCAGAAGTGGGCTATAGTTCTGGCTGTGGGTTTTAGGGAAAAGTGTATCCCAATGTACATCAAGGTTTATCTCAGGACATTATACTAGGCACATATTATATCCTCTTCACATTCTGCATTCTCCAGACAAGCTCAGGAAGATTTGATAAAGATGTACTGCTGAAATTTGAAAGCTACATACAAAAGAAGAATATAATCCTGCCCTTCATATATGTTAGTCCTGAACTCCGGGCCTCTTCCTCCTGATTTTCAAAGTCAACAGCTGTAGAGATTTCCTGGCCTTGAACACTTCTGCCATCTGTCTCTTGCTTACAAAATGACTTTATCTGACCTAACAATTCAAGATTCCTGCTTCACTAATTGCAACATAATTTGCATGTAGAGAAATGTATAACAGAAGTATAAATAAAGGGAAAATATGTCAACATTTGGTTATCCAAAAGTAAATTAATAACAAAAACAAGCAAAAGCACCCTCTACCAAGGAGGTGAATTGGACAGGCAAAAACATTCACCATTATAATTCAGTAAAAATACAAGTAGCAAAAATTGTGAAATAAATTTAACCAACATAGAAATGAGGAACAACATGCTAAATAATTTTTTAGATGTGTTCACTTTCTTGCCAATAAGGCTTAAAATCACAACTGATTAGAATATAAGGCTTGATTAAATACAACAGAAAAAGAATGATCTTATAAAATATTTATATGTGTTGTAATCCTGTCAAGTCCTCCTATATTGACGCATTTGGGGGAGGGGGATATTCCTGGAAGGGACGAGTGAAAAAAGCCAAGGGTTTACACCACAAGTATATACTCACATCAGTCATCGAAACCTTGAAAATCATCCTACATGCTCAGCTAAAGCAAACTATAGCAGGCAGCAGAGATATAAGAAGATGCTGGAGGAGAGTGGTCACTTTAGTAACAATGCAAATTTCATATTATGTGGAAGAAGGCAATGGAAAACTATATATTTTACCAAGAAAACCACATGGATAGACAAGACAAAGCAACTGATTATATAGTTCTAGGTAATAGGCCACTTAAGGAAGAGCTGAATTTTTTTGGCATACTGATGCTGTTTACACCATGACTGTACTAAAGGCCTCCCCAAAATCTAGTTGATGATACCATGTAGGAAAAGAAAATCCAAACCTGCAAAGACAGAATTACGGTAGAAACATTAGATATAAAAATCCTGAGCATAGGAAAGTTCTACACTGTGCAAGACTGTAGACTGGAAGATGAACATGGTTTTAAGCTTGGGAGAAGAAGCATCTACTGTACAACTTGTGCTATGCTGATGACACTATCCTGAAAATTGAAAATACAAACAATATGCGAGTTCTAGTAATGAAGTCAAGAAACATGAAGAAATGGGACTACAATTAAATATAAAGAGGACCAAACTGATGACAAAAGATACCACAAACAGTGATAAAGAAGATATTGACAGGGTGAATAGTCTCTGTCTTTTAGGATAGACTCTCAACAGTAAAGGAACCATTAGTCAAGAAATGCACTTACCAGACTAGCACTTGATAGGGTAACAATGAAAGCCTTGGAAAAGATAATCAATTGCTATGATATGTCTAATAAAACATTATAGTATATCAGAATTACACAGGCAATGGTTA
>JANHZU010000769.1:0-16322 GCA_032468055.1 Acrochordus granulatus
CACCCACCCATCCCACATTTGCAAGGGCTCCAGAACCTTAAAGGACCCGCCTGGAACCCGTTCCTGAGTAACCGTGCAAACAGAAGAAGGTGCCCATGGCAACGGACTCTAGGAAGCTATGGTCCTCAAAGGGGGTCCAGATGGGAAGACGGTCCTTCAGCCCCCAGAGGGAGCATGCAGCAGCCGAAACTCTTCTACCCCCAGCACGAAAGCTACACCTCCCGGCCCTTAGAGCGACCTGAAGGCCAGCCCAGCCGAGCCTTTCCGGCTTTTGTCCTGCCAGAAAACCTTGCCCCTGTAGGTAGGCATTGCTGGAGCTTCTGCATCTCCTCTCTTGCTTGACCCGCATCCCGACGGGCACCTCCGGGGAGCCCCAGGGAGGGCTTTCCGACACGTTCCTGGGCTTGACCCCTCTTCAAGGAGGGCAGGGTGCCCCACCGCAACTTCCTCGTCCCACCAGAGATCTGGCCGACTTCTCTGGGGAGCTTTTGGTGGACGGCAAAGGAAAGGAACTCACCCGGCCATTCTGGTTAAACCCCTCCCCGGCCGGTTCTTCGCAGGGTGTCTTTCCTCCCCTGGGAACGGCGGCGCAGTGCCCCTCTTTCGGGCAGAGGGGTGAAATTCTCAGATGGGCCGAGGCTAGTAGAACGGCACCCTTTGTGCAGAGAAGGCGCACATTCTGGCGCATTTCCCTAAAAAGCGACCACTGATGAAATTCCCTTTTGGGATGGGGGTTGGAGATGCCACTTCACGTGGGATGTAGCTGGCTTTCTACCACCCCCTCGCCCCTCCCTGCAATTCAGTCTTGTACTAGACTCAAAACCTCTTGCCGACTTCTGCAGCGGTTAGAAGCCGCTAGCAGCCTTTTCCTTAGTTTTTTTTTAATTTACGCCTTACACTAAAACTACTAAAACGAAACCCTCTGTCCAGAACAAATATCAGGGTGAGGTGGGGGCGGCAAAGTGCAGAGACTGGTTAAAAAGGAACTTCCCAAGTCTGTGTATATTTTCCTTAATCCAGGACATGATTTGTTGCAAAAATGCAAAAAAAAGTAAAACTTTCTTAAAAAGACAACTGGATTTTTATTATTAGATGTAATCAAAAAAAGTTTCACCGCCTATCCAGGAGGCTTTCTCAGTGCCATGGGGACGTGACCTTCCCAAGGCAAAGTCAGACTAAATCAGGACTCACTGACCCCGGAAAGCTTGCTGCAACAGCTGCGTCTGAAACTACATTGCTTAAAATAGGGACCCTCACGCAGTCCAGTGTTTCAAAGCTCATCCAGAAGCAATAAAAGAAGAGAACCAAGCTAAGCCGGTTTAATCTGAGATTAATCAGCAAGTGCTGAATTTTCTTATGTTACTGTTACAGGAACGCCCAATTTGTACCAACCGCCCAGTCAAGATCTTTGTGCAACACCCCCAGCAGGTAAATCTGTGGTGCATAAAAACTAACCATTTGGGCAGAGTGGCATTCATTGGACCCAATTATGGTGGCTTGTTCCTTTTTATTTTTTGCCTGTCACTGATATTAACATCTCATCGCAAAAAAGTTTTGATCCATCATGGATGCGATGTTGTGGCATAAATTCACAACGTTGTTGTGGTGCATACATTCACGGAGGTTACCGTCCACCGTTCATCAATAACCCTCACCGTAAGCCATTTAGAGGTGGGTGAAGAGCTGAAAGATGTACTGATTGGTGCCCGAGACTCAGTAATGGGCAAAAAAGGAACAGGAACCATTACTGTAAATCCTGATTCAGAACTGGGGTTTGGTGGGAGGGAAATGGGATCTTGCAGTGGTACTGGAGACTGATGGGTAGGGTGGGAATCATGCCGCACATTCTGGAGGCAGAGCTGCCCCCACCTCTCGGGGAAAAGACCAGGATTGCCATTATGGACTACGCAGTGCTCCTCTAATCAATGCGCAAGCCCTAGATGGAACAACACTGTTCCTGCTGTTCAGTTATCTCTCTTTCTATCTGTCTGTCATGCATCCACCTCTCTTCCTTGTCAAGCTGGTGCACAACAGAGGAAGGATTTATTGCATGTAATGCATTCATGTGTCTTGCATGTCGCATCTGCGACTTGCTTCCTGCCCAGGTCCCAGGGGTTTAGCTGTGCAATCTGTCCCTGCCACAAGGAAAACCATTTTGGCCTCTATCACTCCTCCCAACAAATGGCACTCAGTTGGGCTGAGACGACAGTGATTTTGAGACTGAACTCCCCTTGGCAGAGCATCTCCTGCCGTTCATGGCATTTTTCTCTCTTTGCAGGCTTCCACATGGCACCCTGTGGCTGCTTCTTCGACCCCAGAATCTACCGCATTGAGTGGGCAACGGCCAATTTTGTCCAGCCCTCGGTGTATAAGCTACCCGGTGGGCCCAGCCCACAAAACTCATATCTTTTGGACAACCAGAAGTACCTCAAGGGGTCGGTCCAGCCGCTCCCCTATGCCCCGTATCAGTCTGTGGCCAGCAACCCCCCTTTTGCCATGCCCTTCTTCAAGCCCGAAGGGTCCCCCGCCAAGCTGATGGACCATGTTGGCTTCGTTGCCAACCTGGCCCATGGCTCTCCGTTTGTGGAGGTGCCCCGTCTCCCAGGAGAGAACCTGGTGCACGTGGAAGACCAGAAACTGCTCGCCGCAGTCCCAAGTTCAGAGCAGCAGCATAGCCAGGTGGGCCCTTACCAGCATCTCGATCCCAGTCCCGGCCTGGCCTTCCAAGCCTTCAAGAGCTTCCAAGCAGAAGACGGGGACTTTAAGGGTAGCGATGTGCCCCTGGAGATCGAGGAGTCCTCCCTGAGCCCCAGCGTCCATCTTGAAGACCGGGCCCCCTGCGAGGGGGTGGAAGAGCTAGAACCTTGCATAAACCTGGAGGGCATCCTCCCCCTGGAGACCCCCTTGCTGGAGGAGCGGGGAGAGGCCTTTCCCCTGCTGGACCAGGTTCCTCTAGAAGATGCCATGAAGCTTTTCAACTGCTCGCCAGTCAATTCTGACATGGAGGCCTCCCTCGATGACCTGAGCAGCGGTGGTGGCCAGGGTGCCCCACCAGGGGAGACTGTGCGGGAGGGTTGCTTCTCGGGTGAGGACTCGTCCAGCGACATCCGGTCCCTCAACCTGCCAGACGAGCTGCTCTCCTTCGACTACAGCGTGCCGGAGATCCTCAGCACTGTGACCAGCCTGGATTACCTCTACGATGTGAACTCCTTCGGGGAGGACACCCAGTGGGAGAGCAGACCGTCCTTGCAGCCTCTCCTGAGACACGGGTCTCCCGTAGATCCCGATGGGAAGAGGAAGACCTTGGCCCTGACTGTCACCTGCAGCAAAGCCAGGGCGCCCGAGCTGGTATCTGTGCCGGGGGGTGACAGGGAGCCTCCGGAGGCAGACCCTGCCCTGCTGGGCATCTGATGGGCACAACTCGGATGTTACTTGATCACAGAAGGCGAACAGTTGACTTCAGCCTTGGATTTTGTCTATTAAAAAAACATATTAGCAGCCTCTGAGATGTGTGACTCCCCCTTTCTCTCTTGGGACCCAGCTTCAGAAGTCGTGCGGGAACCAGTGTCCAGTGTAGTTGTCCAGAATCCTGAGCTGGAAAGATCCCTTGAGGATATCTAGTCCAACCCCCTCCCCGATCCACGCAGGGGTCCAAACGGAAGCTTGCATGGGAGGTGGCTGCCCGTCCCCTGCCTGAGCACATCTGGGGACCCCCTTTCGGTCATTGGCTTCCTTCAGCTCCGACTGCCTGGAAGGGGACATCTAACATTCGGAGGAGGTTTCCAAGAACAGGAGGACAGGCCTTTCCTCCCGTCGTCGCAAGAGCCACTCACAAGTGGATAGAGAGTCTGGGCTGACTCGTGTCAAAGTGCCACAGGTTAGCGCTGCCTGCCTGTGCAGGTGCAAAGCCTGCCAACGCCTCCGTTTTCTGCAGAGCTGGCTCTCTGAGCACCCTGTGGCTTCGAGGGTGGCATTCTCCCGGGCAGTGACTCATGCAGAATGCTAATGGGAAGCCTCTGATCAGACTCAGTTGTGCTGCAGTGCCTCCAGCAGCAGCGAAGCACAGAGAGGGGCAGGGAGGCGGCGGAACCATCTGCAAAGGCTCGGCCCAGGGGTCGCGAGACTACCGCTCCCATCCACCTGGGAGGATGACAGGTCCCTCTCAGCCTTGAGCGGCTTGGCCTGCTGTGGGTAGGCAGGGGCTACGAGGGGAGGGGGAGAGCATCTCTGCTTGCTCTTGCCTTCCCACACCTGGCAATGGCCCCGAAGGATCTGGCTTCTGTTTTTCCACCACATTTTGGAGACGGTTGGAGCTTCCTGCCTCGTCAGAGCAGTCTCGGCAAGGCACAAGTGTCTTTCCATCGTACTCTTGGGTAGGCAGAAGTTAGGAGCCATGGAGGGTCCTAGAAGAGGGCTGGGTGTCCACACACATACAGAGACACACGCATACAGAGGTGTGCACACCCATCACCCATTTCACTGACGTGTTGTTCACTTTGGAAAGCAACATCCAAAACACAGCTGGGTGGTGTGTGTGTGTGTGAGCAAGGGTCACACACACCCTTCCGGGGCATTTCTTTCCCTTGGCTGCTCAGTCAAGCGGCATCCCTTCCGGCTCGCCAGGGTTGCAGCTTGGCCTTTACAGATTCGGAGGTGGGAAAGGAGGAAAAAAGCCAGGTTTGTTCCCAAGGAGGATCAACCCTGGAGCCTGGAATGGGCACCGGCTCTGGGGCCAGAGGAGGAGCCTTCTCTGTGCCAGGCCCTGCACCTAGGGGGTGCGGTTCCACCAGACATCGCCTCTTAAAAAATGAGTAAGTTGATGGCAGCGGCCAGGAGGCCCCTTTCTGAGTAACCTTTTCAGTCCCTAGGAGGTTCCTTGATCAATGTTTCCAGCAATGCTCTTGGAGGAGCAACAAGGACTGGCTGAACCCGGCCAAGGACAACTAAAGCCGAACTCTTGCACTCTAGAACTCCTTATGACGGCAAAACCGCACCTCCCAAGTATTTAGATGGGCGCTAACGGGATCATGCCAAGCATATTGCGTGCTACATGCACGCCCGCATGCAAGCGGGCAATGTCAGCAACATGTCCATCGACTAGAGCCATCGGATAAACTCACTGTACTACGCGACACGTTTGAACCGTACATGAAGCAATTCAGCTTGCTCCTCCGTGCCCCCCTTACATATGCGCACAATAGGTTTATGTTCGCCTTTCAGACTCGAGGGTCATTGGGCAACAGCACACCGGGTTCGACAAACAACAAACTGCCAGCTGTTCTGGCCAACACAGTAGCAAGGCCGGGTGGGAGTCGCCGGAGTCACTGGTCTCACTGAGTCATCCGAGATGCAGATTTGATGCGAGGTGTCTTTCAACCCGCTTCCTGGCGCCTGCATATTTTTAGAAACCGAGGCTTCCCTGCTTGGGGCGAGTGGCTGCCTTCTGCCTCTCTTTGGAGGGTGGCACGCAACAGCCGTCCTGGCCTGGTGCCGAAATGTCGATGCTTCAAGCAGCAAAACTGCACATTTCTGAAAGCTCCGGGCAGCCCATTTCGCACCGAGAAGAGGCACTTGTTTTGACTGCAAACTTCTCGGGTTTGGGCTTGAGTGGCTGCCCCCTCCCAAGGCGCTGGACCCAGGATGGGGGTCGCACCCAGCACAGAGGCGTTTGGCATTAAAATCACGTGTGACGATTTGAAATCTCTGGGCTTCTTGGTTTATTCTCGGTGTCACTAACGTGAGCCACCCAGGGTTATCTTGTATGAGATTTATTAAAACTAACAAATGAATGCATCAATAAAATAACCGTAACCCTAATCAAATGAATAAATAAATGTTTTGCACACCGCTGGTTTGTTGCATCGACAGCCCAGCTCATAACTCTGGTGTTTGTTTTAGCTACATGTGCACACCCGGGACTGAAAGCTTTGTATGGTTTGCAAAACAGATACCCAGTCTCTTAACAGCCGGTCAATTTACACATGCACGCACATGAATCTGTATCACCCTTTGCGCACTAGGCTTGGTGTTTCCAGTTTTGTGGGCATGAGAAGCCAGAGGAGCTTCCTGATACTTCCTGACTGCGTGAGAAACTTAGGGAATTCTGGGAACTGACTTTGCTGTTCTGCCAATTAAGTGGCTGCTCTAGAGCAGTGTTTCTCAGCCTCAGCAACTTGAAGATGTGTGGACTTCAACTCCCAGAATTCTTCAGCCAGCTTGAAGTCCACACATCTTCCAAGTTGCTAAGGTTGAGCAGCGCTGTCCGAGAGCATCCATCCTCTGGTGGTCCTTGAGGACCTGGAGGAGAGGGCATTTATTTGCATGAGATAGCAGGTAAAGAGAAATCAAGTGAGCATCACTAATGGCCAAAGTGTAAATTTATTTAGCAAGTTGGATTCGGAGAGGACACCGGACGTCTGCCCGTTCTCTCACCAGACGCAGCATTGACCAGCAGACCTGGATCGCAGCGGGACCTCGGGGCCCATCTCCGCACACTTTTTCCTTGGTCGGTTGAGTCAGTTAAGGCAGAGCAGAAGATCAGGAGGGTGACAGGAGGGAGCCGGGGGTCCCTGCAAAGAGAAGGACTGCCGAGCATGGGGCATCCTCTCTCTTTCTAGTCAACTGGCCAGCTGGACACTGGCCTGACTTCAGCGAAGACCCGTAAACACAAAGAGGAACTACGAGGCACAATGTTTTCCGGAAGGACAGGCAGGTCTCTGCGGGGCATTCTAGAAAGCTTTGGCACTCTCAGCAGAGTCAGGATTGATGGGCATACAGCCTGCCAGCTCGGAGGCTAGATCTCTTGCAAGGACGGGCTGGGGTTGCTGTGCTCGCGCTTCACCTGGGGCTTGCCGGCACACTGGGCCTCTGCCTCGTGCCCCAGGTTGCTGAAGGTATCTGCAGGGAGGAGAAAGATGGAGCGAGACTTAGTGTGGGGGTAAAGCCACCAGCCTGGAAGATGTCTCCTCTTGAGGAGGGAGAGAGGATCCGTACCTTTCTCAAGCACAGCTGGGGACAGAGAGGCAAGGTCACTGAACTGCAAAAGAGGAGAAGACGGGAGTTCCATGTGGCTCCAGAGACAAGACGGGCTTGTCCCCCACCTCTGCCCTTTCCCTGCCCGTGGGTGCATGCGGTAAATGCAGAAGCATTAGAACGACAGCTCTCTACTGGAAGGACCCAACAACTGAAGGACCACTTCAGTTTCTGCTGTAGTGGTCCTTCAACAGACTTGTCCCTACTGCAGCCATTCCCTGGAACCCCAAATTCCCATCTCAATGCAAAGCCAGTGCAGTGATGGGAGGTTGAATCTTGGGGCCCTGGAGGGTCTGCCTGGGCTGATCAGGGATCTCCCAGTCTCAGGAAGGGAGGTTTTTCTAGTGCCTGGGTCCTTATAAACCGGGAGGCTCCTCTAGCTGTCCAAATGAATTTGTCCACATGCATTTTGCAGGTTCCAACGGCCCAGCCTTTGGGCTGAAAGGCAGGGCTCTCCTCTGCCCCAGGGGCCTTCCCTGCCATGATTACCGTCCTGCAGGAGACTCTGCAAACCCACCCAACAGGGGAAAGGGACTGTTGCTCCCTGCAAGGCTGGCGGCAGGCTGTAACTGGCGCTCACCTCCCCCATCACAGCAATGGGCGTTTCCCCTGTGGCTTCGGCCACCCGGTGCTCCACCAGGTAGAACATATATTCGTCGTAGAGAAGGCGGATCAGGTGGAAGGAGCCAAAGCTGGCGGCGCTGCGCAAGGTGAGGTCACGAATCACCATGGAGCTGGGAAGAAAGAAACGGTGGTTCGGCAGCTCAGCGTGAGACCTTGGCTTCAGAAGGAAAATGGAGCCATTCCTGCTCTGGAAAGAATCTTAGCAAGCACACATAACAATTATGTGTGTACATTTATATTTATGTATGTAGGTGGACATTCTAACTGGATTGTACAACAACACACTCTTCAAGGTAGGAGAATTCTCTTCAGGTAGAAAACTAGCACATCAGACCACAGTGCCAGTCAGTGGCACATGGGCCTCTATGTGTGTGGGTAGGGGCGAGGCAGAAGCCTTACCTGTAGAAGGACCACTTCAGCAGAAACTGCCGGGCTGCCCTGGGAAAGCTGGCCCCACCCTCATGCGGCTTCAGCACCTGGGTGACCACGTCGTCCAGCCAGCTCGCCCACTGGTCCAGAGAGCTTTGCTGCTGCAAGGTCATCTTGAAGTCCTGCTCCAGCTTTTGCACCAGGCCCTCTTCGCACTGACAGACCCACGAGGCTTGCTCCTGGCCAGGGGGAGAGACTAACAGCACGTAAGAATTCTGGTGAACTGCTTTTCCGAAAACTGGGTTGGACCTCCACAAAATCTCTTGCATGGAATAAGAGGCTGCAATTTATCAAGAGGCAAATGGGGTGAATTGGAAGAAGTGGGAGGGGCTCACTCCTCATCATTCCAGCTGAAGAAATGGGGGAGTCCTGGTGCGGGTGGGGGAGCTATCATTCTGCTCTCCTACCATTCTGAAGAAAGAACCGAGTTTAGAAGAACTTTGTAATTTCAGAATTGGGGCTTGGAGTTTATTTGCTTTCCTCTTCCCTTTGCACTTCCTTTTCCTCTTCCTTCTCCTGGAGGAGGAGAATTGCTCACTATGTTCCTTTTCAGAGTCATGATAAATGTAAATAAAGCCTCTCCCACATCTGCATTTTAAAATCCCGTCCAATAGCAAAGAATCCTATCCAAAATCTATCCAAAACTTTGTTCTCCAAGAATTTCTGATTCCTGTAAATATAAGAAAGATTCAGCCTGGGTTATTTGCTTTTGATGCCTCTCTTAAGGCAGAGCTGGTTCAAATTACATTAAAAAAGTTCAAAGTTCTAAATATTTGTGTCAGATGGCACTCTAGGAAGTGCTGGACTTTAAGTCCCATCAAGCAGGGTGCCCATAGCCACAAGGGACTCCAGCTCCACCTCAGGAGAGACTTCAAGACCTGAACTGACCTGGACATTGGCGAAGTCCACCCGGTTGAGGTCGCTGAGCATCTGGTTGATCTGGGAGGTGTTCTGCAGGACGGCCCGTGCAGCCTGGGCCAGGTGGTTCAGAGAGGTGTACCTGCGCAGGGTCTGGGCAAAGGCACTCACCACTGCCACCTGAGGGGAGAGAGAGCTCATCAGGCACCAGGGACTCTTCAGCAGGAAGACAAACCCACTTCTGGATATTTATGGAGTATAAGCAAGGATAAATGGGATTTATTATTGAGCCCAAAGAGCTTTTTGCTTGAATTTAAATAAATGGAGGTAAGAAGCATCCTTCTGAGGAATCAAATCCAATGCAAATGGGGCCCCAAGAGACTAAAGACTATCCAAGAGGCCTCTGCAAGTCCTTAGCAATGTGGCCACTTTGTCATTTGAACAGTGATGTTAGGACTGGGCATGATGTATTGGTCCCCACAGATAGCTTTCTGCAAGAACCAAATACACCCAATCCTTGCGCCAAGCAGGGGGCTGAACTAGATGACCTCTGCGATCCCTTCCAACTCTATGATTCCAAACAATTACAGGTAGTCCTCATCTTACAACCACAATTGGGACCAGAATTTCCATTGCTAAACAAGGCAGTTGTTACGTGAGTCATGCCCAGTTTAAGGATCTTTTTTGCAATGGTTGTTTAGTGGATCACTGCAGAAGTTAAGCGAGACAGTTGTTAAGCAAATCTGGCTTCCCCCATTGACTTTGCTTATCAAAAGCCATCTGGGAAGGTTGCAAATGGCGATCACACCACCCTGGGACATTGCAATCGTCCTAAATACTTGCGATAGCCAAGCACCCAAATTTTGATCGCATGACCGTGGGGATGCCACAATGGTTGTAACTGCAAGGATAAGTCTCTTTTTTCAGTGCAGTTGTACTTCAAATGGTCACCAAATGAATGGTTCTAAGTTGAGGAGTAACAACTGTAATGGAAATAATGTGTACAGGGTCTAAGGCTGATCTGCCCAGATGGAATGGCCTACAAGCTTACTAAAACAAAACAAAATAAAGATAAATAAATAAAACATCCCACTCAATATTTCCCTCCAGTTTCATGAGGACCCCTGACGGGGAATGAGGTTTTCTTTTCCAAATAAATTTTATTGATTTTCAGTTACAAACAAAGATAAACATAAAATATAATACATAATACAATTAAATCTAAAATAACTAGACATAAAAAAGCAAAAAACCCAACCCCCCAGAAAACAAACAAACAATCCATCTCTCATCTATTTATTTCCAATTTAACTCTGTATGGACATCCTCACAAGTCAACCCCCCAAAAAGATCTGTTCCCTTTGTAATTTTAAACTAATTAATATACATGCTTAAAAGAATGCACAAGAAACAAAATCTATAAATACATTAATATATATACATGTATTTAATTCTTAAATCTTATCATTCATTGCCAATTATAATATATTTTACAATTCATTTCAGTCCTAATATACATCTCTTTTCTCATCAATCTACCAACTATATATATACTATGTTATAAACTTCCATACACTTTTCCCTAATATACATTTTTCTATCAATCTATCCATATTATAGTATGCACTTCTTTTCCTATCAACCTCCAAACTATATATATACTATGTTATAAATATTCACTTCTTGCCCTAATACATTTTTTTCTATAACCTATCCATATTCATTCATCATAGTATACATTTCTTTCTATTAGGGAATGAAGATTTTCAAATCAGTTGTGCATCATTTCATTGCCCTCCCATGCACGCATGCACATTCACACACACAAAACACATCTTGGGGCTGCTGTTTGCCCCAGCAAAAAAACTTCTGTTCCACCTGATTGCTCAGGGATATCTGCCTGGTATGGCCAAAGAAATTGTACCACTGCAAGATGGCAGATAGAGCTTCTCTGGTATCACCATTGCCACTGACTTTTTTGACCACACCCCTATAACCACAATGAAGAGCAGAGAAAGAAGCTAAGCAGATGCTGGAGATGGACAGGAACAGAGTCAAACTCCTGAACTGAAATAATCTAACCAGGATCAGTCAAACTGTATCTTCAGGGCCAACCTTTAGGGCTGGTCTTTGAGAACTGCCAGAGGGCCAGAGAAGGAAGGCTGCCCCCCTTCCAAAGGAGGAAGAGGAAGTTCCAGCAAACTACAGGCTTGATCCCAGGGAGACTGCAGCCCCTGGGTGTGGAGGGGCTCAGCCTTTGTCCCCTCCCCACAAGGGATCCACTTGCTTACCTTGCTTTGGACCACGGGCTGAGGAAACTCACTCATGGCGCTGATCAGCCAGCCCTCCAAGCTCTTGGCAAAATTGCGGATGGCTTGGGTCAAGGTGCCTGCAGGGGAAGAGAATGGAGCGAATCAGAGATCTGGGGAGCTGAGAGCCCCAGTACTTTTTCTTTCTCATTATTTTTAATGGGAAGTAAATGGTTCCCCATTACCACCAACCCCTCCCTAATTGCAGAAGGCAACAGACAGCAAAAAAAAATGAAGCTGGGAGGACATTGTAAAAAAAAGAGTAGTAAGGTGCCCTGCTTAAGAGTACTGGAATTAACAGCAAGACTCACTCTGAATCACTGGAAGACATTGGTATCTCTTCTCAGCCTCTCTATACTACCTCACAAGGTTGTTGGGAAGATAAAGTGGGACCAGCTTGGAACTGTGCTGGCTCCATCACTGGAGGTTCTCAAACAAAGGTTGGAGGGTCACTTGTCCAAAATGGTCTGAGTAATCCCTGCCTAGGGAATGGGGTTGAATTAGAGGAGTTACTCCAAACTCCTGATATCAGTTTCAAATCCACCATCTTGGACTTTGGCTCAATTGTGACCCACAAAAGGGACTGCAGGAAGAGGAAGTTATGCTCATGATCTTATGCTCATGATCCAGCCAGCTCATGATCCTTGTTTGTTGCATGTCAGGCAGATTCATGGTGGGCCTTCAGACCAAGTATTGACCTCCACACAAGGCAGAGGAGAGAGAAGATGTCCAGACAGATCAGAAGCCATCTGTCTAAGAGAGGCATTCTAAAGATTAGTTCAGGGTTGAACTGAGGGGTTCTTGGTGCTTCGTGGTTTTCTTGCCGACATTTCATTACTCAAGCAGGTAACATCATCAGTGCTAGAAGGGAGCGAAGTTTTCTCTCTGTTATATACAATAGCTTGCCTGCCTGTGTTGGTGGGAGTGTTCTTGGTGATTTCTTGATTAGGCTGTTGTTTACTATTTGTCTGTCTGAGCTGGTAGTTCCCAACTCTTACAAGCACTCCTAGCAACCTTGACAGGGAGGGCAAGCCACTTGAATTCCCCAGCCAACTCTGGAATTTGAAATCTACCCATCTTAAAGTTGCTGAGGTTGAGAAATACTAATCTAGTCCAACTTGTTGCATTTTAGCATCCCTGACAGGTGCCCATCCAGCCTTTGTCTACATCCTCCCTGAAAGAAGAGCCCATCCAGCCCAGTTTCATTCACTGCTTTTTTTCCCACCCTGCTTCCTTTTCATTTAAACCCACTGTTTCTTGTTCTGGAACAACCCTGAGGTTTTTCAAGCTGAATCCTGGATAGAAACTTGCACTTTCAGCTAAAAAGTTCTCCGTTGATGCCCTGTCAATGATCCCCTTAAGAACAAAAAGTTTTTAAAAAACCAGAGAACTTGCAGAGAGTGAATATAACTGAAAATTCTGTATTATTAAAGAGTTTGACCTGAATGTGGAAAAGGAAAAGTGGGGTTCATATAGAGCCTTATGGAGGAAGATTTTGCTCCTTCCCTTTTACGCACCGGGAACAGGCCGGAGAACATCCGGGATGAGAATCTCCACCAGGGTTTGGTACAAGAGGTGGTCGCAGCTCCGCATCCATGCCATGATGGGCTCATATTTGCACAGAGCCACCAGTTTGTGTCTCGGAATGACAGTTTCGTAGGGCTCTTCGCTGCACGGGGAAGGCACAACAGGAGGATCTTTAGCCAGAGGTGTAGCAAAAGGCATACAAACTTGCAGTATTCCCAAAAGTCCATTCGGAATCCCATCTCTGCATTCAGGACCAACGATTAGAGGCTAGATTTGAAATATTTCAACCAACGGTGGAGACCTCCAAATTGAACACCTTGACTGGGAAGCTCTTTTAACGCTGTTCCTGCTTGCAAACTGCAAAATAGCTGAGATTTATCTGATTTTCATCCTTGAATCCTGCTCTCCTGACCAGGGTTTGTCAAGGACAGATTCATAGGACGTGGACACTTCCAAACACCAGTATGGGGCTCTCTAGATGTCTTGGGAAGGAAACTCCCTAAATTCTCCAAGCCTAAGACAGGTTGAGGAAGCCTGACTGTGCAGATCCATGGGGGGGCTCTTAGCAACCATTAAAAGTTACAAAAGGCCCCAAAAATGGGGTTGCAAAGTTCTGACATCTGCCCGCCCCCAATCACATGATTGCACTTTGATCACTAGCAACCAGCCCACATTTAAAGTCATTTGCATTCTACATGATCATGTGAATACAACGTACAACATTTTTGCTGAAAACTGGTGCTGACTTCCAGTTTCTGGGAAGAACAGATGCCCTGTAGCAAACAATGAGTTCGCTTAATAACCACAGAGTTTGCTTTACAGTCACAAAAAAGATCATAAAATTGGGTCTGGTCATGTCGTGACCTGCTTTAGGACTGCCATGACTTATGACAGTAGGCTCAATTATGGTCGTAAGTCGAGGAATGAAATTGAATGAATAAAATTGCCATACCTGAAAGCATGTTCTGAATCAACTAAATCAGCAACAAGAGCTCAACTGCGCAACCAAGCGTTGCACCAGACAGCAGCCTCTTCCTCCTGGCAACTTTCTTAGCAGAGGCTGAACACCCACCATTCAGAAATGTTTTTAAGGGTCACCTTTGAACTATGGGCTGGAAGGCCGAATAATTAATAATTGGCCGAATAATAACTGTGCTCATTTTGAGGTCGATTGTCATGGATGGCAGAGAGGCCATTGCTAGTGGCTTTACCTGGAGGCCCCAGCGGTGACAGTGCCCGTTCGGCTGGGGAGGGATTCAGAATTCCAGAAGGATTGCCAGAGCTTCTCGAGGAAAGGTAGCTGGAGGCTCATCACCACCTCGACGTTGGCCTATGGGGACAGATGCCCCATCAAGTCTCTCTTCGGAGGAGACTTAGGAGCAGAGGGAACAAGGATTTGGGTGTACTCCCAAGGACACTCCACAAGGGCCCCTTGGCAAAGCAACTTTGGGCAGGGTTCCCAGGCTGGCTCCCTTAAACTATGGCCCCCAGTGTGAGAATCACCTCGCAATGCCGTCGGTAGAAGAGCTGAAGAGCCTGGAGGTCACTTGCCTCGATTCCCTCCTGCAGGAGGACATTTTCCAGATTCAGGACTGGGAATTCAGGAAGGACATGAGTGACGTCTAGGGGGTAAGAAGAAAAAGGTCTGGAGGAGTCTGGCAGCACCTCTTCTCACTCACCCATTTCATGCCAGGCTAAACTTTGTCAGTGATCCCCCCCCAACAATGAACACCCTTATTTCCTCAAGAAAAGGCTTGAGGATGGGTGAACATTGGCCATGGCGTAGGGAGGACCTTGACGAAACAGGGAGAGGGGAGGCCAATCTTGGAGGCAACGTGGCCTTTCCTGCTGCCCTGATCTGTGTGTGTGCAACTGTTTATTGTGCACAGGCATCCGGTTTACCCAGTCCAGTCAACCTGGGTCAGAGACAGACCCAGCCACCAATTCCATTCATTTCAACCCTGCTTGGGCTTCACATCTGTGACTTAGTGTGTTGCACAAAGCAGTTTCTGTTTGATTAGTTTACATTTCAAAACATTGTATAAATCCAGGAACTGAGTTTGAATAACTGCGTTTGAGCCTGTTGTGTGAACTGACCTCCCACATCTCCACTTCTCATACCTTAGTGGTAGGATTCCCAGCTGCTCCATACCTGAATGTTTCTCCTAAAGTTATGCAGCTTCTCATCAGACCTCTAGGTTCTTGTGAAATGCACATTGTGGACACATCAGGTTGGAAGGACCACTGAGCTCCACAAACACCAACATCAACACGCGCACACCAGCAGAGACTATTAGCTGGAACATTTCCTTACCGATGTACTGCTGGTGGTGCTGACACTGGGCAGCCACAGACTCTTCAGGAGTGGTCTGGGGAGTGCTGATGGGCCCCCCCTCAGTTGTGCCATCCAACTTCTGGGAAGGTCTGTACCTGCAGAATGGGAGGGGAGAGGCCACAGGTGCTCAGAGTGGCTTCCTTTACCTTGAGGAGAACCTGCCAAGCCTTTCAAGGAAGGAAGAGTTGTCTGGGGTAGGGAGCTGGTTGGGTGGACTTCTGGAAGTCCCTTGAAGGAAGCAGTGCATTCAGTCCCTGAGGCTTTCCAGCTGGAGTGATGGGGCTTGTAGTTCCACACTGACTTCATATTAAATTTTGAGGAAGCCATACAGGTAGTCCTTGAGTTATGACTATAATGGAGGCTGCCCTTAACAGTCATAACTTGTGACAATAAAGCAAGTCGGTCACGTGATCGACTTGCTTTTATGATCTTTTTCCAGCAGTTGTTAAATGAATCTGCAGTCATTAAGTATTTGGCTGAAAACTGGGAGTAAATGTCAATGTTGCCAAAACTGTCGTTAAATGCAGTTATGCAACTGTGGGATGCTGCAAATGGCCATAAATGTATCCCGGTTGCCAAGCATGGAAAGTGCAATCACGTGACCATGGGGGGGAACCATCAAAACTTCAAATCTGAATCGCTAAGTAACCCGCAAGTAGATCTGGCGGAACTTTGAACAATTGCCAAGTGACTGGTCGTAAACTGAGGACTACCTGTATTAAACAATGAATTTCTCTTCTGGGTTTCTTCTTCTGCACTGATTTAAACTGCCTTCCATCTTTCTGAACCAGGAAATTCCATGAGGACTAGCAACTTGCCTTTTTTAAAAAAAAGTCCCTCCCCATGTGGCTAAAGGCTGGGCTCTTACCTTTGTTTCTGGTGGGCCGGCTGCTGCCTCATGGCCATGTACTGAGCATCTTCCTGCAAGCGATTGAGGGGGGACTCCGGCTTGAGGCGGATCCCATAGTAATGGTACTTGGAATTCCCCCTGCAAAGGAAAATGGGCAGAGGTTCATTTCGAAGAGGGATGAGCAGCTCCCCCATTTGCAGCTCCCCCTCCCTCCAAAAATGGACCGTCTGGACCTTTACGGGAGGGTGGGAAGGGGCTCTGCAAATCCCCTCATGAAAATCCTTCCTGAAATCTGGCCACACTCGCTTGGTATCATGTTGGCATCCCTGCCTGTCAGACCCTCTGTCGCTTCTCAGGA
>JANHZU010000769.1:53661-77025 GCA_032468055.1 Acrochordus granulatus
CGGGAGCGGCTTCTCACGGCGCCGCAGACCGGCAGATTTGCCTTCTCTCCGCTCTAAATAAAACCCAGGAATGGTGCAGCTTTTCGTGGCATCAATTCCGGGCGCGAAGGAGCAAATCCTCGCCCTGCACGCCGCCTCCTTCGGCGCGAAAAAGCCCCTTTGCACCTCCGCCGGCTTCGCACTCGGAGCCACGTGCATTTTAACGCACGCTCTCCTGCCGGCGCTCAAGTCTGCAAAGCTAAGCCAGCCCCGAGCAAACCCACCACCACTTCCCCTTCGCCCCCTCTCCGCCCGCATCGCCGGCGAGCGATCACGAGACCCCGCCTCCCTTCCCCCCGCCCCCAACCGAGGGCCACCAATCGGCGCTCCGCGATCCGGGCGCTGCGGCGGATCCGCTCCCGGCCACGTGGGCCTCCGCCCTCCGCTCGTGCTCGTGGGGATCGGCCCGCTGGTTCCGCGCGGGTCGCGGCGGCGCCGCTGGCTGTCCGGACTCGCCTCCGAAGCTGCTCGGGAGGTCTCGAGGCCGCCCCGCCCGCCTCGGTCCGGGATCGTGCCCGCGTACGCGCCCGGGGAGCGCGCCCCGCCGCTCCCAGCCGGGGACATGGTGGGGTTCACGATCCCCGCGGAAGTCAGCGCGTTCTTGCTCGACGTGGAAGGCACGACCACGCCGATCACGTTTGTCAAGGTGAGCGGCGGCCGGGAGCGACCGTTGCGACCCGCGGGCTGCCCGTAAAGGCTCCCCCGGGCTTTTCGCGGCGCTTCGGAAAAATCTGCGTTTCTCTCGCGGAAAGCCGCCTTTTGCCCTGCCTGAACCGAACGCGCATCCGTGTTTTCTTTGGGTGCGGACCGCCTCTCGCCTGGCCTCCTTTTTTCTCGGGAAACGTGAGGATTCTCCCCCCGTGTTGGTGGCGCAGCCGTCCTCAGAGCCACTTTGGTGTAGTGATGAAAGTGCTGGAGTGGAAGCAGCGGACTCTGAGTTCCGGTCCTGTCTTGAGCGCTGAAGCTGGCTGGGTCCCTTTGGATCAATCCCTTTCCCTCTCTTGGCCCACCAACCTCGCCGGGTTGTTGTTTGGGAAAAGGAGGGAATAGTAGAAACGGTACAGAAGAAAGGCAGGAAGTAAAGTGCGCGCGCGCGTGTTTCCTGTGCTTTGGATGAAAATAACAGGACAGGTTTTTAAGAGGAGACAGTAACAAGTGCTGTGTTGGAGGTGTGTGTATTTTCTCTCAAGCCATTCTGACATTGGAAGGAAATGGATCTTCCACAAGTTCTAAGCAAAAAAAAAAACAACTGTTTTGTGGATTTAGTTTAAGGGAAGATGGAATTATGTGAGTCGTGTGGTTGTTTTGAAACTTTCATTTGAGTTTAGTTGCATAAAGATTACTTTTTACAACCTCGTATTTGTTATGCAGTTGAGTGCCTACTGGTAATCTATCCCAAACTATGGGATAGCTGGGGCTAAAATACAGAGAGAGAGAGAGGAAGAAAGAATGAATTTGGTGCAGTGTGTTGGGTGAAGCCAGCCGACTCTGAGTCATTCAGTGAAGCATTATTAAATGATGGCTTAATGCAATTCAGTCTTACATTCTAAGCCAATGTTTTTGGAAAATGATTAAGTTGTGTTTTTTTTCTCCTTCAGTACCAATCCTGAGATTGGACTGAGAGAGAGATTGTGCCTGAGAATGGATTTGAACCAGGATCTCTCCAGTACCAGCCTAACACATTAACTACATAGACTTTTCAAGTAACAATACAGCCCCAGCGTATGTTTATTTGGGAGTAAATTGCAGCATCCTCTATGGGTTTATTCCCATGGATATTATGGAATAATAGCTAGGAATCGGCTTTCTTTTTAGAGCGGGGCTTGTTTGCAATAATATTATGAGGACTCTGTTGTTATTTTCTTTCCAGGATCTGCAAATTATCTTAAGTTGCAATCCACCTCAAAGGAACCCCCTCCGTTTACAAAAAAATCACAGTAACAATACAAAGAAATATAGACTGTAACGCAAAGATATGATTGATACAGATTATGTATTCTCAGGGGAAGAGGGAGGAGGAACCTCATTCCAGAGGGCAGGTATTGCTATGAAAAAAGCACGCCAGGTCAAATTGGCCAGGTAGGTACTATGGGAGATAGGTGGTCCTTCAAGTTATCAGTCTCTAGGCCATGTAGGGCTTAATGGGTAAGAACCAGCACCTTGAATCACACCTGGAAGTAAACTGGCAACCTCTGTAGCTCACAAAGCAGAGGTGTTACACGGGCATACCGAGATATGCCATCACCGCTGTATTATGAACCTGTTGAAGCCTCCAGGTGCCCTTCATTGGCAGCCTTACATAGAGCAGGTTGCAGTAGTCAAGTTGTGAGGTTATCCAGGTATATATATTATTATCTGAAAGGACTCCCAATCAAGGAAAGGGTGCAACTGATGCTTCTGATAAGCTGTACAAAAGCCCACGACTGTCACTTGCTCATCAAGTAGGAGCTGTAAGTTCAGGAAACCCTTTTATACAGTTGTTCCTAACTTACTTTTTTTATAAATTCAAAAAAATCTATGCCTTATCATCTTTCTTTCCAGTCCTTTGATCATTTGGGCTTCTTTTTGCTGCAACACAAGAAGCATTTAGGGTTTCTGGCTGAGAATGCACATCAGTGTAGAATTCGTTCAAAAGCAACTTACTGTAGAAGCTAGTTCATGTTCCTGTCTTAAAAAAACTACAGTGTAATGTGTGAATCGGTCTTCAGCACAATTTGGCAAGCAGAGATGAAGGCTACCACTTTTCATTGCACCAAATTAGGCTTTGTTTCAGTTGACCTTAATAATTTTAAAAAGGTCTCTCTTTTTTATAGAATTAATTTTACCCATGACTTGTTTTGTTTTACCCATGAGCAGTCAACTTTAACATACATTACTCATTTAACATGAAGGTCACATCATGGCCACTTAGCAAGCCCAGTAGACCTGGACATGAAGATGTAGCAGACGTAATCATTCTTAGTTTAATTTAGTTCTATCTGATATAGATATTCCTCTAATTTTACTCTTTTTGATGCTTAAGAATAGCACTTCCAGTTGCTTATTCAGCATTTAATTATGCTGCTAACCGAAAGGCACACAGTTGCTGGAAGAGAGAAAAATGTAGGTAGTCCTCGACTTACAACCACACCCGGCTTTCTGTTGCTAAACAAGGTGGTTAAGTGAGACGTGCCAGATTTTATGACCTTTTTTGCTCATTGTTAAACGTGACATGCAGTCATTAAGCAAATCATTGATACTGCTTGTCAGAAAATGTCTGAGAGGTTGCAATATTCTGGGATGCTGCAATAGTTGTAAATACATACCAAGCACCTGAATTTTGATTGTGCAACCATGGGGATGCTGCAACTATTGTATGTGTAGTAAGTCACATTTTTGTAACTTTGGTGCTAAATGAATGATTATAAGTCAGGGACTATCTGTGTAAAGGAGTTATGTGATCTGTGTCACATCACTGTCATGTGCTAAAATTTCTGTTTTGTCATTGTGCCTATTTGACATTACATTTTGTGGGGCTTTTTCAGCAAAACCAACCAGGAGCTGTAAAAACTAACATATTCATTATCACATATTCAGGCCATGCGCACAAGAATACTTTAGGAAGACCCAGGTGCCACATAAGGTGAGCTCCTGTTACTTGCTCCAGCTCCTGCTAACCTAGCAGTTTGAAAGCATGTAAAAATGCAAGTAGATAAATAGGTACCACCTTGGTGGGAAGGTAACAGCATTCCATGCGCCTTGGCGTATAGTCATGCCGGCCACATGACCATGGAAACATCTTCAGACAAATGCTGGCTCCCTTGGCTATGAATCAGAGTTGAGCACCACCTCCTAGAATCGGCCAGTGGCAGGGGAAACCTTTACCTTTACTCTCAAAAATGATGCTTTTTCATCTTTCTTCTCACTTAAGTATTTTCACTACTGTCCCTTTTCTTGTTCTCCCCCATCTCCCTATAACTGTATATGTGTAAATTTCTCTTCTTAGATCTAGATTGCATAGATTGGTGACTAAATTAGCAGTGCTGGGTAATCAGTACTTTTGCAGAGGCTCTAAGGACCTAATGTTGTTTCCTGACATATACCTACAGTAGCTTAACCCATGATATGATTTTGTTGTGTCCCCAGGATATCTTGTTTCCCTACATCCGGGAAAACATTCGAGATTATCTGGACACCCACTGGGAAGAAGAAGAATGCCAGCGAGATGTTGGCCTGCTGAGGAAACAGGTAGAGCATTGGACATCTTTTCCTTGTCAGCTATTTATTTAATTTAAAACATTTATATAGCTGCTTATCTTAAAACAACTCTGGCTCTTTTCATGCTGCTCTGGATGTTGGCAGAATTATAGACCTGAGCCTGTATTAATCTTACAGATAATCCCTATCGGTTTCCTGATTGTGTCATGAAATCAGTATGACTCTTAGCAACCATCTAGGCAGATTTTCTTCATGAGATTCCTTCTTCAACATGGTTTTTCAGGTCTTCAAATTATGTACCCATGGCTGTTCTAACTGAATCCCTCCACCTTGCTCTTGGTTGTCCTCTTTCTCTCCAACTTTCTAACTAACTTCCAATCCTCATACATTGTGACTAGCCAAACTGATCACAAATACCTACATGAAGTATGGAAAAAAGATTTTTTTTTCCCCAACAGTGTAACCCTTCACCACCTGATCACCTGGAGACAATTTTTATCTGCTCAAAGGAGCAGGCAAATTGCTGTTTACATGACTGGACTATGTGTTGTGTATATGAAGTCACACAAGTCTAGTAGGAAGTATTTTTTTCTTAAGTTTAAATCCATGCAAAAATTGCACCTTTGGCAAACCTAGACAGTGTATTAAGAAGCAAAGACATCACTTTTCCAACAAAGGTCCGTATCGTCTTAAGCTATGATTTTCCCAGTAATAATGTATGGCTGTGAGTGTTGGACCATAAGGAAGGCTGAGCGCCAAAGAACTGATGCGTTTGAATTGTGCTGGTCCCTTGGACTGCAAGATGATCAAACCAGTCAATCCTATAGGAAATCAACCCTGATTGCTCTTTGGAGGGACAGATACTGAAGCGGAAGCTCAAGCACTTTGGCCACATAATGCGCAGGGAGGACTCATTAGAAAAGACTGTGATGCTGGGAAGGATTGAAGGGAAGAGGAGAAGGACAGCAGAGGATGAGATGGATAGATAGCATCGTCAGTGTGATGGGCATGGATTTGGGTGGACTCCAGGAGGCAGTACAGGACAGCGTCTTTCCATGTCATCAAGAAAAATTCAAGAAAGTCCAGTTGCCTTTTGAAAAAAAAAGCATCTTTGGTTGTAAGCTTCAACTTTCAGAATTCCTCAGCCAGCATGGCTCCTGCTGAAAATACCAGGAATTGAAGTCCACACATCTGGAGTGTATCCAGGTTGGTGAAGGAAGCCATTGGCATTCTTAGGAAATAAAAATGGTGAGCATGGCAAACGAAGCAGAAGCAAGCTATTATGGTAGGAACTTTGGGAGAGTTCAAATCATCCCAACTTGAAGCATCAATGACATGTCATCACTTTGCTTTCTTTCTGTTTTGACTTCCTTAGGCTGAAGAAGACTCTCATATGGATGGAGTGGTGCCTATTCCATTGGAAACCAGAGACGGGGAAGAAGAGGTTGAACGTGTCATCCAGGCAGTGGTAGACAATGTCCTCTGGCAAATGTCTTTGGATAGAAAGACCACAGCTTTAAAACAACTCCAGGGTCACATGTGGAGAGCAGCCTATGAAAATGGCTGTTTGAAGGGAGAGTGAGTTTTACTTGTTGTGCTGGCAAATTTCTCTTGTCTGGGGCTTCCTTTTACTTGCTTTCTTTCATCATCCATGCAATGATATGATGTCTGTGTTGGAATGTTTGGCCCTTTTTATCAGGATAATTTAATACAGGTAGTCCTCTTCTTATGATGGCAGTTAGGACCGGAGTTTCTAATGCTAGGCAATGCAGTTGAAAAGCGCGACCGCAACAGCAATCCCTGCAGTCCCAGTTGCTGTCATTAACTGAATACATGGTCATTAAGTAGGACAGCTTCCTGCCAGGTTCTTAACAGCCAGTTGCAAGTCCCAGGCCTGTACATAGGTGACTGGCTGCTGTCAGATGGACAAGAGAGTGTGGGGGTGCAAGGGGTTATGCAAGCGGTGCTTTGTGGATAAAGTAGAATGCGCGGGGTTGTACAAAGAGAACCGTATGGAGTGGGGAGGGTGCATGGGGGCACTTGAGTGGCCAGGATGGCACGAGCACAGAGGGACTGTGGAAGAGTGCATAGGTAGGGGAGATTTACCAGTTTCTCCATTGACTTTCTGGGGAAGCCAGCAGCAAAGGTTGCAAATGATGATCACACGATCGTGGATGTTTGGCAAACAGTCCTAAATGCAAAGCACCCGGATTGCAATCATGTGACCATGGGGTGCTGAGATGGCTGGAATTCCGAGGATTGGTTGTAAGCCATCATTTGTTTGGCCCATTGTAATTTGAAACGGTCATAGGTCAAGGACTGCCTGTCGAAAAAAGTATCTGAAGCAGCTTTGTCCAATTGATGCCTTCTAATCCATTGGGATTGTGCCTCTAAGGCTGGAGGATATCAGGATGAGGAACGCTGAAGTGGAATTGCATCTTTATGCAATGAACATAGATTCCTGCTCTCATCTTTACCCAAAAATAAAAGTTCCGCCTGCCTGCTGCTCTCTAGGACATTTTGGCCCCAGTTGGACTTATTTTCAGTTTCAGAGTTAGAATCAACTATATATCTGTCAGATGGTCATTCAGCCTGTTTGAAAAGTACCAGCAAAAGGGAATCCACTATCGTTTTTGGCCGATTTTTACGATTTACTTAGCTGATTTCCTCTCTAACCATCTTTAACTGTCTTACCATCAGGATACTACTACTCCTGTTCAGCCTAAATTTCTTTTCTTTTCACTACAAAGCACTTCAAGAAAAAATAAATCTGTCTCTTCTTCCAGATGGCAATCTTTTGGATATTATGGAAGGAAATGAGGATGTAAGGAAAGATTAAAAGTCATTTGGTAGAAAGGAACTCATCTAGTTCCTTCTCTGGGGCCTTCTTTGGGGCTAATCCAAACATTTCAGTTGTGCAAAACATGCCATCCTTGATGGACTCACGAAGGCAGAGATTGTCTTAGATTATAGCGGTAACTTCAGTTTTTGCGATGGATATACATGATAAAAGATTGGCAACAGGGCACCCATGAAACAGCCTCTCTTCTGTTATTAAGAAAACATAAAGATAGCTGAAATCTCCTGAAAGTTTTTCATCTTTGTGAGATCTTAGTATTTTTGCAAAGAATCTTAACCAAAATGCCCTACCATCTGATGAGATTTGGGCTGGCTTTTTTTAATATATTTCATTTTTACTTGAACAGCTCAGGACTAGGGTTCATGCAAGATAACCTCTCTTCTTTGTAAACTGCTAGATTGTTAAAGGCGTCAAGGCTGCTGTTGATGTGCAGTATTCTGCAGATGTCAAATGCAGGGCTGTCACAAAAATTAGACTTTTGTACAATTACTGTACTGTCTGAAATGCCTTTACCTCATCTAGACAAGAAGCAGCCTCTTTGCACTGTTTTCTACCCTTTTTTGCTTTCTTGAATATTTGATTATTTCATTTTACTGTGGAGATTTTAATTGCTTTGAAATAATCTTTTTACTCTTCACAGCTTGGAAAGCATCATTAGGATAAGCCATCCAAGGAAGTACAGTGGAACCTCGGATTGCGAGTACCTCGGTTCACGACTGGTCCCGCAAGATGAGCAAAAATGTTTAATAAAATTGAATTTGGTTAACGAGCAAAAACTTGCAAGACGAGCACCGCTGAGCCAATGGTTCTTCTCTTTCGCTGTGTAAAAAGCATAAATTAAGTGAATTTAAGTTCAAGAGAAAGAATTCCCGAGATTCCAGATTCTCCTTCCAAGCAATCCCTCTCCTCTCCTCCCTCTCTCTCCCTAATGTCAGCCAGGACTCTTTTCAAAGCATAGGAATGTTGACCTTCCATCTTCCCTCTCACTCACACACAGCCCTCCTCGCACGGCACCATCCAGCCTGTCCTCCTCCTGCCCATCTCTTCTCAATGCACGGAGGTAGGTTATGTTAAGAAGCATTTCCACACCACCCAGGAAAGACCCCAGGAAGGACATTGTTGAGGGAAAAGGCTGTTTTGCCCTCAAGCAGCGGTGGCAGTGGATCCTCCTGATCCAACCGGGGGCCCCCAGACAGCACCGGCTGAGCAGCAGCCGATGGCCAGAATCTGCCTCGGAGCAGATCCATTGCGATAAAATTAATCCTAAAGCAGCCACCCTTCCCAGGAAAGGCCAGATGAACCTCCTAAGGACTGTACAGAAACAAGAGAGGACAGAACTCAAGGCTAGGTGGAAGTCCTCTCCCATAAACCAAGGGACCATCAAGAACCATCACCCAAATTAAACCACAGTCGTTATTCTCTGCCCAGCTTGGATCAGGCTCTTGGGGACCCCTGCATCAAAATCTTCTAACAAAAGTTAAAGTGCTGATTGATTTGTTCTATTTCTACTTTATACTGTGTATTAATCATTGTTTCAGATACAAGGGACAATGCTTTCTACGTAAAATTCCATTGAAAATGATTTTTTTATGAATATTCGGGGGCGTGGAACGGATCGTCCGACTTTACATTGTTTCCTATGGGAAACTTGGCTTTGTTTTAAGAGCACTCTTTTTGGATGAAGAGCACTCTTCCGGAGCGAGTCATGCTCACAATCCAAGATTCCACTGTATTAAAATATTGGCAATTTCGTTGCCTCTTTAATCATTCTGTTTCCATGTCCTGCCCCATTCCAGGTTCTTTCAGGATGTAGTGCCAGCAGTGAGAAAGTGGAAAGAATCAGGAAGGAAGGTGTATATTTATTCTTCTGGGAGTGTGGAGGCACAGAAGCTCTTGTTTGGGAACTCTACAGAAGGTGATATTTTAGAGGTAAATATTGAATGAAAAGATTAACCAATTGCACGCACCCTTTCGGCTTTTCCCCTGCCAAAGATCATAGCGCTTTCTGCCTCTGCAACAACAGTATGACCAAGACAGCCATTGTGGGGTGGTGCTTCAGGTGCTGGACTAGGATCACGGAGATCCACGTTTCCAGTCTATCCTCGGCCATGAAATCTTCTCAGCTGACTTGGGGCCAATCCCTCGCTCCCAGCCCAGCTGTATTCAAGAAGATTGTTGAAAAATAGAACATAAAAAAAAACCTCCCCCCCCTTTTTTTGTAATATTTTCCTTCCATCTTCCAGCTCTTCGATGGTCACTTTGACACCAAAATAGGCCCTAAAGTTGACAGTGAGAGTTATCAGCGGATCGCTGCAAGCATCGGATGTGCCACAAACAACATACTATTCTTGACGGACGTCACTCAAGGTAATAAAGCTGGCGGCTGCTCTCTGGCGTGGTGAGAGGATACTTGTTTAATTGTGCTAGAGGCAAGAGGAGAGCACGTAATTTCTGAAGGATAACTGCAGTGTGGACCAAAGTTTTAGAAAAATAATTACCTTGTCTAGTTTCCTCTTTAGGGAAACACCGCAGAGGAGACGCTTTGGATCCAAAACTGACTGGGGTTAAGATTTGGCACCACCGAGGGGAACCTGGAAATACCTACCCAGGCTCAAGATTTTAAGGCAGCCGCGGTGCACTACCATGTGCTGTGTAGCTTTCACATTCCTGGTGTCAGAAACTGAAAAAAAAAAACAAAGGGGGGGCTTGCCTGTTTTAATCTCACATTCTAAAAAATCTTGCTTCCCAATGTGAGACTTGGCAAGTTTGCTTCTGTGGGCAGTCTTTCTGACAGGAGTGTCACAATCAGCATTCCCCTCCCTTCCCTAGATGGGAAAGGAGCATTCCCATCGAGGGAATTCCTGAAATGTTTTGAATGTAGGGCTTTTTTTTCACTGTGTGCTTCCCCCCCTACTATCGGCCCTTTATAGATAGTCTTCAACTTACAACCATAGCGGAGCCTGCCCATTAAGGTTGTAAGTCGTGGCAGTCTAAAGTGGGACATCACGTGACCAACCTTTTTTTGCCGTGGTCGTTAAGCAAACACTGTGGTCATTAAGTGAACCCATTCTTCACTGTGGAGCATTTTTTCTGAAAACCAGAAGTAAACTCTGGTATAAACAAAAATGTCATAAACTGTAGTCATGGGACGATAGGACACTGCAAACGACCATAATTGCAGGCCGGTTGTTGAGCGCCCACGATGTCGGGAACCCATCAGAATAGAAGCAGGTTGTAAGTATCTTTTGGAGGTCCATTGTAACTTCTAACAGTCTCTAAGTGACCAATTGTAAACTGAGGACTACCACTAGTTATCCTAAGGAAATGGGGAAGTATATGGATAGAGGGGTTCTTTGCTCAGTCATTCATGCCCTGGTCATCGCCTGCTTGGACTGTTGCAACGCATTCTACATGAGGCCACCTTGAGAAGTATCCAGAAGCTTCAGCTGGTACAGAATGAACCGCGCAAGCAATTTTGGGCACCCAAAGGAGGATGCATATAGCGCCTTTGGTCCGTGAACTGCATTGGGTGCCAGCTTGCTTCCAGATCCAGTTCAAGGTGTTGCTGCTGCTTCTTTCATGTCCAGATCAAATTTAAACTGCCAGAATGAGGCCACCTTCTCAGCTTTGTCATTGGCCAAAAATATTTCATTGGTGCATATTTCTGGTAGCAACTGATATACCAGCAGATGAGCCAGGCTCTGTGTCTCTCCGCATTCGCACAGTGTGTTGTTATCTGCCAGCAACCCCCACTTGAGCATGTTGGTCTTACACTTAGGTACTCCAACCCTCAACCTATTCAGGGTCCTCCAAGCAGCATAAGGGAGGTCAGATCCCTCGGCCATATTCTCCTTTAGTGTTATCCCTTGTTCAGTGGTCTCCCTCCTCCATCTTCGAATTCGATTTTGCTCTTGCATACCCTCATGAATGTTTGTTCTTGCCACAGAGCTCTTCTTGGATCTAAGTCGATGGGATTCGGGCACGTATGCATTCAGTGGTATCAAAGATCGTTTCCTTGCTTAGTTCTCTTGGCATCTGCTGCTACTTTTCTCCTGATCTTGGGTGGAGCAATGCCAGTGAGAGAGTATATTTTCTCAATTGGTGTAGTTTGAGGCATCCTGTCATTATACGCACTGCCTCATTAACAGTGATGCCGGCTTGTTTTGCATGTGCAGATGCACTCCATACTGAAGCAGCATACTTTGTTGTGGAGAACCTCAGAGCTAAAACTGACCTACACAGCGTAGATGGCTAAGCTCCCCAAGTATATTTTGTCAGTTTCCTTCCTAATGATACTATTCCTTGAGCTCACTTTAGCCTTAATATTCAAGCAGTGCTGCTTGAAAGAGAGTGCAAGTGTCACACGGAGATACTTTGGCGTTGGACAGTGCTGTAGACGGTTCCCTTGCCACCTAACATCCCGTTCTACCCCTGCAACTCGATTTTGAAGGCAGAAAACACATACTTGGGTCTTGTTTGGGTTAGGCTTCAAGTGATTGATGGTATAGTATTGTCCTAATTCTTCAAGTGCTACAGTAAGTTTCCCTGTTAACTCATCAAAAGTTGATCCTTGTATGGTCACTGCTGTGATAAACATCTGTGTGTTATCAGGGATTGGTTGTATGTATATGCTGTACAATGCCAGAGACAGTATTCTTCCTTGTGGCAGCCCATTCTTCTGCCTATCTGATAGATGAACAACTGTGTGTTATCAGGGATTGGTTGATCATTCATGTATGTATATGTTATACAATGCCAGAGAGAATACTCTTCCTTGTGGCAGCCCATTCTTCTGCCTCCTCCATCTACTGTTCTTATCATTCAGTGTCACATAGAATCTCTGGTTTTGGAGGAACTGCCAACAACCCTGGTAAGCTGCTTATCTGCAGTGTTGGAATGATCTTCAGCCCATCACATCAGCCCATCCCACCTGGTCAGGCAGGGATGGCAAGTTACAGACCCTGTCAAGCAATTCCAACTGGTAGAGTCCAGGAAAAGAGCTTTCTCTACCATTATCCCCACTCTATAGAATATTCTCCCCCTGGAGGTGAGGCAGGCCCCCATTTTCCTGACCATCCACAAGGGAGTCAAAACTTGGCTCTGCATCCTCACATGGGGAGCTAGGAGGAGGTGCAACCGTGGAGCTCGCTAAGCCTGTGAAATGCTTCCCTTCACCTTCTAATTAATCGGTAGTTTAATCATTCTTGCTTCCTTTTTAAATCTCTAAATTCTGAAAATATCTTATTTTTTTCAATGTTTATATTTTAATGTTTTATTGTACATCGCCCAGCGTCCCTCTCTGAAATATATGAAATAGAAGTAAATAAAATATGGACAGAAAAGGTGATAGCTTGCAAGTAGCAGATTCAGTGCAGTTTAACAGGCTTGGCTTTGTGTCCTTTAGAAGCAGATGCTGCGGAAGAAGCGGACATGCATGTGGCTGTAGTGGTCCGGCCTGGCAACGCAGGACTGACAGACGATGAGAAATCGTATTATAGACTCATAACCTCTTTCAGCGAACTATTCCTGCCGTCCTCTGCTTAAGATTTGCATCTGGGACCAAGCAATGGGGGGGATGATGAAGCTAAGAAAATTCTCCTTACCATTTATTGTCATTCCTGCCTGTGATGAGTCTTGAAAAAAGAAATATTTTTCTGACCACAAAATTGAATCTGATGGAAAATTGCTAGTTCTGTGATTGTACTTCAGCCCAGGCAAAGTAAAGCCCCCTAGTTGCTGGCTTGCTTTCTTTGGATTTGCAAACGAAGATTCAAGAGGTATAGCTCAAGAGAGTTCTCCAGCATGAAGCCCTTCTGGGGTCAACCGGTGGGAGGCAAATTCCCACCTCCCATTCAAAGGGGCTGGCACTGGAGACTTCTTTCCTTACGCAATGCGTCTTGTGTGTATACTTCCAACTCCTCTTTCGTTAGCATTATACTTTACTGGAAATTTTTTAAAGTCTTGTTTTCTGTTCTTCATTCTTCTTCAGAGTGAGCATAGGGGAAATCAAAGTATTTATTAGATCAAGTATTTGAGAATGTTACAAGCTCTCTGGTTTGTAGGAGAAAATTTGCGCAGGCATTGGTGATTAAGTCAAACATGTAAGCTAGTAGAAAAGTCGTGCCCATTGGAGTATGTCTGCATGTGGAAAGCATGATTGATCCTGTGTTACAAAAGAGCTGCATGATTGCTCAAAGGTTGTCATACTTAACTTGGGGAAAGGGGTGCTTTCCTGGGATCAAATTGCTGGAAAAAATCAATATCCTGCAGATCAGTACTTTGCATATTGCACTTGAAGATGGTAATGGAGACCTGCTTGTGATTTCACTGGCACAAGCAGTGCCCCTTGTTCCTTTTATGCGCATTTCAAGAGTGATAAGCATGTCCTTTTCCTTTCTCTTGATTTTTCAAGGTTCCTGGGTGTTTTGGCAATCCAAAATGGAAATGCTTGTCTCTTCAGCATGTTGCACATTTATGCTCTGCTATAAGTAGTATTCTGCCTCCCCAAGCCCTGCCCGTTTTCACTGTGGTTATAAGAACAACCTGAAGTCATATTGAATGGGGCTAATACCAATATTTTTTCCATCTGGCCAACTTTTTGAAGTTACATCCTTGCTTGGAAATGGGCCTCTTCTAACAGCTGCAAACTGACAAAGTCAAGAACATCCTGGTTGGTGATCACAATAGAATTTAATATGTGCTGCCTGGAGTCTTAACAATGGAAAGTACACAATATCTCATCTAATCCTGAATTTGGTGTCCTCTGTATGTAGTGATGAGTAGCCCTTCCAGTATTTGAAGATGTCAGAATTGGCCTTGTTATATTTCAGGTGGAAAGGTCTTGGTGTTAACACCCAAATAAGTGGTTGACCCTGAGAATTTCACTGTATAATCTATGTTGGAAAAGTCAGACATGGTACTAAAATTCTCATGTATGAAGCTTATCAATCCTTTCCCATTCTGAATGCTAATGGAAAATGGTTCCATACTGCCGATGTAGTCAATGTCAATATAGAATTGTTGCCTTGTGGTGCATGTCTTGCCTTTAAATAAAATCTGACTGAAGTGGAAGACTTGTATCTGAAAGTAGCTTCAGCTTAGGTTATTTTTTATACGGTGTGCATTTGTGAGGGGGAAAAGCTGACTTCTGTTTTTTACTGTTAACGTCTATTCTGCAAACTCAATCTCTCTTCAATTTTAGAGGTATGCCAGTGAAGACTGTACTGTCAAGGAAGTTACTGCCTTGTGGATTATCTACAACTTTAGATGTTTCATTCAGATTTTTTTCCACTTCACTGAGCTCCAACATCATTGATATTATTTACCCCATCTTACTCTGTTCTTCTCCTTCCCTGTTAAGGAATTTATGAGTGCAAAAACATGTAAACATTTGTCGTATAATTCCATCTATTCTTGGCACTGGATGAACCACTTCTGAATTATAAGCCTCTTCCCTGCATGAATGTGGACTCCTCTAAATGGCTCTGAACACTTCTAACTGCTTGGCATTTGGGCTCTGTAAAGGACACAAGGAAATAAATATACTAATGTGTAGTTCAGACACCAAATGATGCTCAGGCTTTCCATAAAAGAAATTTATTTAGTGGTCATGTGTCAGTACTGTATACAATTATGAAGTCTTTGCTCAACCATACTGAAAAATGTGCTGTAAGAAATACTTAAAAGTATTTACATTATTAGCATGAAAAATGTTTGAGTCAGGTTGCATATTAAATGGAGAGAGAAAATGTTCACAAAACAGTTTTTCTCCCTTTCAGAAGAAAAATCAAAATATAAATGAGACAACATAAACATTTGTAAAAATTCACAATGAACTGTTTACAGTGAATCACATTTTAACAGAAACCCGTTTAACTGCTTGTTGGTGGATTTCTTAGGCTTCCCACTTTTCCATGCTTTTCATAACTAGAAGAACATCTGGTTGGGTTCCTCTACAGCTGGGCTACGCAACCTGTCACCCACCAGATGTTTTGTAGTACAATCCGTTACCATCGGCCATACTGTCCAGAGCTAGTATGTTTTGGAAATGAGATCCAAAACATCTGAACAGCATTAAGCTATCTACACCTACCTTATAGCCTCTCGTCATAAATCCCGCTAACGTGGAAATGTATTTTATAATTTTGTGTGCGTGTTTATGTCCTACATCGACAACAAGTCTCCTAATGAGTAAACCTTAAGCTTTTCACTCAACCTCTATTAAATCTTTTCTGAGTCCTGTTTCAAACATTCACCGAGTCTCAAGATGCAGTCCCAATTCCACTTTGGATTTAATCCTATGTGTTCCTCTACGTTCGGTGAAACTTATTCCTGTGTAAAGGCCAATAGGATTGTGAGGAATAATTTCATTCCAAAAATCTGTGTCTGCCACTGGAGTTGTTTGTTTATTCCATGTGCCAAATTTCAATAGCAATTTCAATTTCTCTTTATAAGCTACATATTGTTCCTACTTCGTCAGCTTCAACGACTGGTGGTGGTGGTTGTTTTTGCACATCAAGCCACTTTAACCATTTTCTGTTTAAGCATCAGCTTTACAACTTCAAACTGGCATACCTAAAGTTCCAAAGTGGAAACATCTTGCAGTCTCTGAAAAGAAATGTGTTAAATATGCAGGCCACAGAGGAGGAAAAAAACTTGATAGTCCAAACTCTGATTTTTGTGAGGTCAGGCACCATCTGCCGCACTCTCTGGACCATGCCAGTTCTTTTCAAAGTGTCTGAAATGCAGAAAAGGGGGAGGAAATATTGCACCTTGGCAAGCAACTGCCCCCAAAGACTCAGTAATAAGGAACACTGGTTTGCAACCTCCACAATATAGGCTTTAGGGAACAGGGTAGATTCCATGGCCAAATGTCCAGGCACTGAAGAGAGGGTATTTGAGACATTTTTCTTGCTATTCCGAATTTTTCCGGGGAATCAAGGAAGCTTATTTGCAGCAGCATCTGCCAGCGGTACTCCAAATCTACAAGATAGTGGATAGAGTCAAAATCACAGCCCTGTCCTCTTTGCACAGGAGTATGATGGGTGCATGTACACACACACGAGAGTGGATACAATGCAATGGAGCTTGCATTGCAGCCTACTACACCCTAAATTTGCGTCTTGCCTACATTACCTCTGCTACCTAATAGATGCCTTGTGATAAGACCATGGTTGCTGCGTAATCCCGATCTAAAACATATAGGTAACAAGACCCTATCCATCTTTCATAATCACACAAGGTGCAACTATATATATATGCATGCATACATACATACATATGAATGGTAGTTGTTCATAGTCTCTGCTATCTCTTTAATATAATGCAAGATTATGTTCTTCACAGGAGAACCATGGAAAACAAATGTAAACCTGATGACTCAGCATCTCACATTGTGTTATAAAATGCCTTAAGTAAAAAATAAAATGTAGAAGCAAAGAGGTAGTGTGCAAAATGTTTCAACTGAGCTCTTGAGGACAAAGCAGTCTGTCCTGAATGTACGACAATTGTCGTAAGCAAGAAGTGGGTTGTTTTCAGCATTCAGGAAAACATGCCACCAATGCTCGGCCTTCAGCCCAGTAGGCTTGCACGATGTTTGAGAGTGTCCCACTCTCATGGATGTTCCATGCTCAAACTGAAGCGATTCAGTTTGAAACGTTTTGCACATCCACGCAAAGAGGCATCTTGTTCTTTCTTCAGAAGAAAGTTTGGGTGACTGCAGAGAGGAATTAGCAAAAAAAAATGTTAAAACACAGTTAACGAAAGGGGCTGTGAGTTCAACTATTTCACATCTAGCATCCTCCACCTAGTCAATGTGAGTTAGGCTACACCTGATCTGTCTGATACTCGGAAGCTTCAGAGAGGCTTTCAGAAAAACTGAGGAAATTCTCTTGATACTCGGAGCAAATTATTTCAAACCGGTAGTGTCTGAATTCCACCGCGAAGGAGCCGAAGAAGCACAGGAAGCACATCACCATTCCCCATTGGACTCGTGAGGCATGCATGTGGAATTTAAACTCATTCATCAAAATGAAATCTGAAGGAGGGTCAAGGAAGATACACAGAAACACGGACCAAGTAACAGGAACAAGCATTGAAATGGCTCTTGGAATCAGGGCCATATACACTTTCTGCTGGGGGGGAAAGACATCCCGTTGAAACAACTAGGACCATGAAAAGCAATTAGGAAGTCAGCAGAATTATAACTCGGCCTCCGTTTTGGATTGTTTATTCAGCCATAGTCTGCAACTTTGCTAATCGTGAGAAGAAGACTGTACCAACCTAAGCAACTGGAAATGTTCTTCTTTGGCTGCTAAAACTCAAGCAGATCTTCCTGCTTTTTTCCATAGTATATAGTCATAAACACAACGTATTGTATGTTACAGTAAAGCTAAGTTTCTTAGGAAGCCAAGGAGTGTGGCCATTCAGGCATATGGTGTCAGATTGATTGTGGCTAGATTAGGGTTTCTTAAGTAATGTTTTGCACAGTCCTCAAATTCTACAAGAATTTGATGAGGCATGTGAGAGATTATGGGGGGGAAGGAATAAATAAATAAAAATTCACTCAAACAGAGCCAAAGTTTTTATTCTCAGAGCTTTGACTCTTGAGTAGGCAATCTGGGAAAAATTTCTTTCCATAGCCTAGAAAGTTTCCAAAATCTTTGGCATACAGCATGCTGTATTGAGTTTTCAATAGCCCGAACCTTTTCAGGAACTCCTTAAAAAATTACTTCACCAAGAAATATTTTCTGTAGGAACTTCTCAGTGGTCAATGTGTTGACTTCTAGCTGTTATTGGCCTGAAATTCTCATAATTCCACAGCACTCATCTTGCTGCTAGAATTAATGAGAATTTGAGTTCAGGGCTGCAGTTCTCCAATCCTTTTCTAGGGAGAGAGCATTTCATAATCCGAAAAGAATATGAAAATTTAGATGCACATGAATTGCGGAATAAGCTATAAAAATATGTAGGAATTTATTTATTTTATTCACTGATTAAACTTAAAAGTACAAGAGTCCTGTTTGCACTCCGCACTTCCCCCTATGGACACGCCTGCATTCATACAATATGGACGGACGGCCCCAGAGTCTTGCCAATGAACTCAAAAACATGGCCATGTTACTGCCACCCCCTTAATGCATAACTTTTGACAAAGACTTCAGCTTACTCTGCTGTCCAAACCAAAAATAGCCATTTAGGGTTTATGAAAAACAGAATCTGAAATCAAAATATGTAGACTACAAACAGTGATATCCATAAACCTGGAATGGTGGATACTAGGCTTGGGTAACTTAGCATGTCTAGGATTTTAATAAAGCAGTTATATGTGATGAACAGGGCAAGAATAAGATAGCAACATCTGCAAATTTGATTTTTTGCAAAGCTCATTGTGCAATCTCATATATTTCAAGAGACTTTTGAACAAGGAAAGCAGATGTTTAAAGTACTGTACATTTGGACCAAAGTTTTTCAAGCTGTGATTAAGGGCAAAATAATAACAAATAGCTGCTGCAAAAAGACCGCACAGACTGACTACAAATAACAGCATGACAAAGTAGCAGCAATGGTGCATTGAAAGATCTGCAAGAAATACCACTTGCCCGCAAGCAAGAACTGGTGGGATCATAAAATAGACATAGTAACAGAAAATGAAGAGGTCTGGGACTTCAGACATCTGCCACACGACACCCCCGACTTAGTAATTGTTGATATGAAAGACAAAAAAGTCTGGTTAGTAGACATTGCAATACCTGGAGACAGCAGAAGAGAAGGAACTGAGAAAATCACAGAAAAATAAAGGCCTGCAAATAGAATAACTATGGCAAAAGTAAGCAAAGATAGTACCAATAATAGGGCACATTGGGTGCAATCCCAAAACATCTCAAACACCTCTTGAGCATCATCGGCACTGAGAAGATCACCATCAGTCAATTGCAAAAGGCAGCTATACTCGGAATGGTTTACATCCTACAACAATAACTTCAACACAATAAAGCAACAACTATACAGCCAACTGTAGTGTCGCAGCTAAGGTTTTAGCACTAGAGTTTCGCTTCTTCAAATGCCAAAACCCGGAAAGTTTGAAACCCCCGAATCTGGGCTGATGTCTTCTCCAAAATCAAATGAAGCACACAAATCAAGGAAGAGAACTGAACTTACCTTTCTACCATCCTGTCTTCTGGATAGTGATCTTCTCGCACGGTCCCCTTCTGGCATTAAAAGCCAATTAGGGGAAATCAGTGAACTACAGGAGAAATGGGAGCGTGCACTCGCTTTTTCCACGTGCCCCACTCGATTCGGACAATTAAGCCAGCCTGATTTGTCACTACCAACTTTGCGTTCAAAGAGCCCAGACATATTCTGTCCAATCTGCAGCTTGGATGGAATAGTAACTTCCTTTGCCAGTACAACCATCCAGAAACAGCCGATCAGGATGGAAGCTGATTTTTTGTAAAAGTAATAGTTTGCATTTCGAGGGGAAAAACGGAGAACTTAAAGGATACAAAGGACTAGGCAGAGAGTTATTGCCGCTGACAAAACAACTCGTGGGATTCCAGCTTTTCTACCTTCATTCTTCAAGTTTATTTTGAGGGTTAGTGCAGACTGAATCCAACAGGCCAGGGTGCCAAAGCCGAAAGCCAAAGATGTGCCAACGTTGTGTATCTCTTCATCGTTGGAAAGCTACAAAGAACACAGAACAGGCGGCCTTGGTTGATACATCCAGTGGAAAACCACTGAGCTAATTTTTTTTCTAAAGATCCCCCTTCCTATGGTTCAGGCTCAGAACGTCTGCAAGAGATCTCTGGGAGAGCAAGAGATCTTTTTTGCTTTCCATTCCCAGGCAGTGTTTTGCTTATCTCTCAAACTTCCAACCTGATACAGGTAGTCCCCGATTTATAACTGTAATTAAGCCCAGAATTATAGTCATAAGTCCTGCCAGTCATTAAGCAGGTCATCATGTGACCAACCCAATTTTATTACCTTTTTTGTGATGGTCATAAGCTGAGGACTATCTACAGTGAAGTAAAAGTGTCCTCTGACGGTTGTGGATGACTCTAGGGGGTGATGCTCATCTCCGTTTCCGAGCCAACATTTGTCTGAAGATGCTTCTGTAGTCATGTGGCCAGCATCACCATACGATGAGGCGCACAGACGCAGTTACCTTCCCATCGAAGATGATACCTATTTATCTACAGTACTTGCATTTTTGCATGCTTATGGACTGCTAAGTTGGCAGGAGCTGGAGCAAATAACAGGAGCTCGCCCTGTTGCACAGCAGCGCTCGGGTCTCGAACTCAGGTGCCGATCTTCCAGCCAACAAGCCTAGCATTGTAACTGCTCGTGCCACCGCACCCCTACCCACATACCTATACCTACACTATAGCTCTTACATTTTTGGAGCTATGAATTAAAGAAGGAAGTTGACATTCTTCTGTCATGTCTGAAGGAGACTAAAAGAGACTACTAGGCAATTCTACTCTTTGATCATCTCTTATGCTTATCCCAAGAAAACAATGTAGGCCCCAATAAGATTGAGGCTGCCTATGGATTCTAACTCCTTATATTGATTTATTAAAACTGGATAAATTTTATGTTCTTCTTGCAAAAACTGTATTTCGTTCTTATGGCAAGTTTTTGTCCTTTCATCCCTTAATATCCACAGTCCTATTCTTGTGTTAATCCATCAGTCTTGCTTCTTGTGCTCATTTCTTGCTTATTTATGAAGGTATCAGTGTCACAAATTTACCAAATTTGGCTTGGAGCCAAAAAGGTAGCACAGAAATGTTTATGATCTGACCCAATCAAGATTTTGGCCCATGCAAATCCAGACAGCTATACATGCTGAATGGATCTTGACCTTCTTGCACCGTGTTTTTTTCAGAAAAACTGAAGGAAGTTCAGAAGAAGCTTGTGTGGCAGTCAAAAAGCCTTGCTGAGTACACAAATACCTCCGTGGCCAAGCAGAATGGACTGATTCTGATTCAGCTGATTCAGAAGAAAGCCATTTAGAGGTAGCTGGACATTCATTAGGTCCGGGAAACACAGTTCTGGATGCTGTAAGCTATAAGTCATAGTTCGTTCTACTATGTTTTATTGAAGAAAAACATAATAGTCTTCATGCAGCAACCAAAGCCCTAACTACGATTCATAAATAATGACAAGATGTAATGGTATGCGGGAAAGACTTTGGGAGACTGGACAAAGAAACACTGCCAAAGGAATGGTCAGATAAGAGACAGGACAGCCCACAACTGGATAGTGAACAGGACAAGAGGCTTATAGACACCCTCCCTAGTTTTTCAGGCCTCAAAGGACACGGTGGGGAAGATTGTACTTTCAGACTTGCAAGATTCTATCCATGTAGCTGTACAATAAAGTAGAATTAGCTATTCTGGTTGTGATTCCTATCTGGTTCATCCAAGGAAGCCAACACTAGGTTTATGCAACACAGTAAGCCAAAAGCAACCAAATGACCTTACAGCAGAGTGAAATATGTTACCCCAACTGGTAAGGAAGAGAAAACAAAATACCTGGAAGTTGCCCAGTAAGGTCATTCCAAAAGAAGCCAAGCATAAAGCCACCAAGCCACTGACATTGAGCCAGGGGGTCAAAACCTTTGGCTTTAGCTGAATGAAGCGGAGGACAGCCACAACTAGTGCTGAAAAAAAAAAGAATGGGTGACGCAGCTCTGCAATTTTAATTCCCACAATAAAAGCCATTAAACATCTAAGTGGAGTCCCATTTACACGGGCAAGTATTGTCACTTACTGCAAAACAACTGTTAACAGAAGTTGAGCAGCTTCAGGATGGATTCTCCCTTAAGTTTATGGACTAACTAAACCAGTAAAGCCACTAGCACCATCTCCCATTCCTGTATGATATATGTATAATTGAGTTTGTACACAAAGCTTAACGTAGTTACTAAGCCAGCTATTTCTGCCTTCACAGTACACTAAACCACACATTTACCTTGCCTTGGCTTACATATGCTAAAGAATGACCTAATCAAGTCTTTAACTAATCTGCTGTTTGAGTTGTTCAGCCCATACTGTAGAAGGCAAGAATAAATCATTTTGTTTTATTTTTATGATCTCGTTACTGCTTCTGGCCATCTGCGGGGAGCTGAACAGTTGCAGAAGGGAACACTGATATATAGTGTAAAACCTAATGGTCTTACAGCAGTATTCTAAATTTTGCAGAATTTCACGCATATAAAAGATTCCCTACTACAAGGATTTGGGCTCCCAGCTCAGAAATGCTCGGGCTGAGAACAATAAATTGATAATAAAAGAGAACAATAAGGATCTTGTGTCTGCTCTTACCCAATTCTAGGCCATGCATGTCCATCTGTGAACTAAAATATAATTCCAATTCAATTGCTACGAGACATTTGCATGGATAATCATAATTTATCTTAGCAATTATGCAATATGGTAGTGTTTTTTAACCTTAAACTTTAAGTTATGCAGTCTTCAATCCTTGGAGTGAAACATTAAGTACACACTGATACTTCCATGCTGCTAATGCAAGTGATGAATGCTTATATTTATCAAACTTGCAATTAATCTAGGAGTTGAAGGGGACCGCACGAAGGACATATCTAGGGCAACAACCTGTTTTCAACAGTGGCTAGTCAAACATTATGAGAAGCCTACAAGTAAAGAAAGAAATAGTAGTCTCCTTTTGCTCGGCTTCCACACTTAACACTGTATGCTACAGGTACTGTATGATGCCTAATTTAGAAGTTGCGTTGATCAATCTTGACCAGTAGCAATTGAAAGATCAATTTTCCATTAATCTTAACACATCTCTGCATTCATCCATGAAAATTTCCTAATGGTAAAAGCAGTTCAATGACAGACCTAATTTCTGAGAGAGGTAGTGCACCTCTTTCTCCTGGACATGGCCAAGCTGAAGCTAGAGAACCATTTGGTGGGGACATTCTAGAGTGAGCAACGGGTTCATCTCAACCTCCTGAGATTCATTCTCTGCTATACATGGGAAGATGCGGACCCTTGTTCTCTGGTTCTGCCTCCTTGATCCTTCTGTTGATAGAAGATGAGCAGAGAAGTCTTGGAAGATTTAGGCTCTTCAGAAGATTTAGTACCTTGCCAGTTCAACCATACAGAGAGGCACTAAATGAATTTCTTACATCAGAACTTTTGACCACTCATTACAGAGGGAACTTAGGCTAGCAGTAGTTAACTCCACTAAGGAGTTAAGATCATCAAACTTGTTCCTGCTCTTTCTCCTCACATGATAGGGGA
>JANHZU010000769.1:77035-87895 GCA_032468055.1 Acrochordus granulatus
AGTAAGAAGCCTCAACAAGGCTCTTGTAGTGGACATTACTTTTCCTTACACCATTTAGTATAGTCAGTTCTCAGGATTATAAAAAATAATTATCAGAATATTTTGTGCCTATCTGTAACATGGGAAGAGTGAGCAGCAGCCCAAACAAGGACAACTTAAATATAAATGGTATATTATTGCTGTTACTATATGCACACTCACAACTGTGATGTTCACACACATGCAGAGTTCTCAAACAACAGAATCTGTAAAAGTCTCATGCAAACCAATAATAATAACTGATGGTGGGTTTTTTTCAAAATTTAACATGAAAAAAGAATATGAAGGTATTCATGGGTCAATATCTAAATATTTAACACATTTTTATAGGCCTAGTTCCTGCTGAGGTAGTAAGCTTCAGGTTTGATGAGCTTCCAAAAAAAGCATCATTTGGTAGCTTCTTCTCAACATTATTGCTGAAAGCTATCATTAATGACAGGCAGCAGCACTTTCATCAAGTATTTTAATTACCATAATGTAATTCCAGAGCTTTGTGGAACATTTTAAATGGCAGTCAGCTCACAACAATCTGCAGAGAGATTAAAACATTGACTACCTTGCACAGATAGGGTAGGCCAATTTCAAGAAAAAGTTGAAACTGAATAATTGAAAATCTAGTTTAATTTAAAGACTCCAGATATTCTGCCATATCTGGAGTCTATACCTATCCTAGATAGCTTGATACCACAAATAGGGAGTGAATATAGTGTCCATTGCTGGTTATTGACTAAAATCCTTGCATAGGAAAAGTTTGTGTGCCTGGGAGAAAAATATAGCCCAGATGTTTTCTAGATATGGTATCCTTCGTTTTATTATAATAATTGGAGGGTATGAAGAAGTTATTTCTAGCCCAAACCCAACTTTACCACCTCAGAGAGAATTTAGCCCTTGTTACCTACTGCTCACCAGATCTCTATGACATGGATTTGGCTGAAACAGGGAATTCTCTCAAGTGAATAAGAAGAGGTAAAAAAGAAGCCACACAATCTTCATGCAACGCCTACCTAGAAATGCTGCCATGTTCATGACTTGGCTAAATACACAGCTAGCAGGAGGGACATCACCTGCAATACTTCAAAAATATAATGTGTTTCATTGTAAAACTACTAAGCCTGCAACAAAGGGAAATAAATCAATTAAAAATGCATAGGGTAGAACAGACCTTGGGGAGAAAAGAGAAAGAGGGGACAAAAGAGGAGAATGGACAAAGGCATTATTACCTTATATATGGCGGCTTTAAAGAACTTGATTTGCTGTGGGACACAAAAGGAAACTAATCACACCTAAGTCGGAATGACAACATGAGTCATTTGGTGCTGGTAAACTTGTTTTACATAGAAAAACTTAGTTTTAAACAAATGATTGGCTTTCCAACAAGATGAAACAGAGCTACGATTTTAATCCACCAGAAACATCGACTGAACTCTTCTTCAATCTGGGCACTTGGGCATGTAGAGTTCTACTTCAAACTTCTCAGCAATATTAAATACTGGGGTACTCTAGATTTAGGATCCATATATTTGGAGATGCAAGATTGGAGAAGGCTTTTCATACTAAATAACAATTCCTAGAAATCTCTGGCTCTGGAGTCTCATGGAATTCTTTTTGTGCAGTACTCTCCAGTTTTAATATGCCCCAACTCTCCTTCACCATTCTGTTCTCCCAGTTGTTCCTACACTCACAAGAGCTGGTCTCCATTTCTGAATGAAGCTGTGTGGTTATGTATTACCTGCCCTCACAGAGAGCCATGAAGGTGTGCAAATAGTTCTCATAATCTTCCCTAGCATTTGGGAGGGGGCATGCAATTCTCAACTTCCTGAGTTGTAAAGGAAGGGTGGGCAACCTCCATCTCCTTCCAAACATGGGGCAATGATGTGTGCATCTCTTCTCTTTACTCTGCTTGGCAGGTATGTGTGTGTTTGAATGAGATCAGAAGGTCTTTGGTTTTGAATCAGAAGGAAAAGAAGGAAATTCAGCAGGTGTTTGTGATCTAAGCTATTTGCCATGGCTTCATAGATGGTCTTTAAATTTATCTTGATAGTCACTTTATGCCTAACTCTTCTACCAGTTGCTCAAATGGTATTTGTTTTCTTGATTTATTCAACAAACACACCAATTGTTCTGGTGGCACAATTTTGTTGGTAATTATCTTTGCTGCCTCAATATAATTGTTATTTGGTGATCTCCTTTGGTATATCAAAAATGGTTGACTTGCTCTCTAACCTCTAGTTTTCCTCATTCTTCTGAGTTTCTATTTTTTCCATTTTTATGTTAATATAGTGGTTACATGCTGGAGAATATAAGATTTACAAGACACAGTGATAATAAGATCAGCAACGTTCTTTGGGCAGTCGTTTGGTAACAGCATTCAACTTGTAAATCTCAGAATGCTGCTCAAAAACAAAGCAAAGAAGAAAAAGAAGACCATTCATCGGCATAGACCCTTGTGCTATATGGCTCAAAACCATGAGATAACTAGTGACCAAATGCATAATCTAACAAGCTGAATATCTCTTCTCTGCTTCTCTCTAATTTCAATGCAGCCTGCTTGGGTTGTTGTTTACATCAGGGGTGTCCAACCTTGGCAACATTTAGATGTGGGAACTTCAACTCCCAGAATTCCTCAGCCAGTATGGCTGTAGAATATTTATTTATTAAATTTGTATGCCGCCGAAATCTCAGCGGCTAACAACAATAAAAAATACAATTAAAAACACGTATCTTAAAGTTGCCAAGGTTTGGATACCCCCGGTTTCTATCATATTGGGTTATTATAGTTCTCACAATAATGCCCATGAGTGCTCTCTACCATGACTCTGCAGTGCCTCAGAGTCAGTTCCTCAAAGGCTGTTCAAAGTGGATGGGAGCAAAATTATAACACTCATCTACAACTTTTTAAAGCAACCATATTTTTTCTAGGATCATACAACTGCCATCTCCAGAAAAGACATGGCTACTTTAATGAGTTACAAAGAGTGGTTACCTTTTCCAGATTTGTGTGCTTCAAACATCGCTTAGGAACTGAATCCAAAGCACTGCACAGCCTTAATAAAAAGCATTAGTGTCTATATTGAAAAACTGTTAATAAAAAAGGCTTATATACTCCACTGCAGGCTTAGCAGAAGCTAATTCTGTTTCATTGTAGATGGCAACAGCTTAGAGCTGTCAACACTGTTTTGGAAACAAGCCTGGTGGAGCTTTCAAATGCCAAATAAGATGAAAGGAAAAAATAATAGAAAAATTAGTATTTTACCTGTCTAGCACATTTAGTGGAAGAATTTTGTTGTCCTCTACTGCTATAAAATATCTGTCAACATAGGAAATAAGAGGAAAAGAAAATGTTAATAAACCATTCGCTCACAAGAAAAAAAGGAAGAATATGTAGGGATACTGGAAACTGGGAGCTGGAAAGAAATTGTTTAGCTATGCTTTGATGGAGTTGATAAGTCCTCTAAAAAGAGAGAGATGAGAAATTAAAAGAACCATGAGCAATTTATGAAGTGGCATGTGGATATTATGAAAACAGGAATGACTGAATGGAATGGAAAAGTATGGAGAGGTATAAGGAATGGTTTTGATGTAGGGTAATGAAGTTATAGATGGGTTTTCTTTTTCAATATATCATACTTCTGATAGTCTTTGACTATCTTTTTTTTAACTTTCATCCTGTTCTTGCGCAATGTTGCTTTCCCCAGGGAAAAGCCATGACTTCCTGTGACAATCAAACCCCAAATAAGGTCTAATTTATTCTTAAGAAGTCTTTACCCTAAGCAGATAGCAGTGCCTGGCTAACCCTGTCCGAGGCTAGAAGCAAAGCACCATGAGGCCTGGTTAAATATGCAAAGAACAGGCCATGGGCTCTACTGGGAAGTCAAAGCAACACCCCTAAAACACAAAACATTGACTTACTGAAGAAGAATCAGGAAATTAGTGTAATCTATTCAGTGGCCAAGGAGGGCCTCTTAAATTTTTAATTCAAAAGTATCAGAGTCAAAATTCACTGCAGGTAAAAGTAGGTATGTATGGGGAGAAAGACTGGATGATTTAAAAAACAAGACATTGGCAAGATTAGCTTTCCTATCTTGTGCCCAGTGATGAAATGGTGACTTGCACTGTGTCTAGTAACAGTATGTGGAGTAAGGGAACTCACAGGACATTTGAGAAAAAGCTCACACAATTACTGTTCTGATGGGTTTTGCAGTTGTTGTCGCTGGTTTCTTTTTAATATGCCTCTTTTTCTCCAACATGGTAGAGTGTCCTTGTGGCATGGCATTTCACAGCAACAGACACGCTCTTCCATTGTAATGTTTTTGTTTGTTTTCACTAAAAACATCAAGCCATCTTGAGAAAACAAATCAGTAATAACATCTGCTGACATTTTGTGGTAGGAAATGAGATTTAGATCTTCTGTCTACTCTTTTGCATCCTTCTCAGGATGACAAACCATACCCAGATAAAATATTGCTTAAGGTAATAATTGCAAATTAAACAGTGCAGAACAAGACAAGTTTGGCAGATTTCTTATGCTGCATAACTATGCAGATTACTATCACATCTGGACTGGAGACATAAGTGCTTAATTTCTTGCATTTGTGTGCATGTTTTTTATCAGTGGTATTGCTTATGTTGGCAAGGCAATACTATCTAAGCTCGGTACACAACAGAGAAACTTTGGCAGGCATAGAAAAACTCCAATTTTGCATAAGCACTGCAAAAATATAAACAAACAAACTGGGGAAAGAACTGCAGCAAGCCAGAGAGAATAATAATCACGGTATCTTCACTGAAAATGCTTCCAGATAAATTTATTATGCAATTATCTTATTTCATTCAGGGAAAGTTAGTATGCTGAAAGAAACAGAGCATTCCAAAAAAGTTATCTGATTATAATAATATTCCTTAGATAGAATGCTGATTCTTCTAGACATATGTTGTAGATTTTGTGTTGTGTCAAATAATCTTTCTTCCAGAAACCATAAGAATATTTCAGCAAAGGTTACTTACACAATCCACAGTCCTGCTGAGGTAAACAATGTCAAGACAAGAGGTAAGAACAGCCATACACTGCATTTCTTCCCATCCATGCCTGAAAAAAACAAGGAAGTGAACTACTCTGTGGGTTAAATGGAAGTTAATGAGATTCATTGGCTGAAGTCAACTTTTTTACTAAACACAAAGACGGTGTTGTCTATGTAGAATATGGAAGGTGGAACTCTTCGCCCAACCTGCTTATTTATCCCATTTGGATCTCTTTTCTTCCCTGGAGCAACATGATCTTAAGGAAATGGAACTATATTAAATTAAAAATGAGTAGAACAAAGCATCATGATCTGGTTGCTCAAAGCTGGCCTGGATGTTATATTCTATCCCAGTGTTTCTCAATCTTGGCAACTTTGAGATGTGTGGATTTCAACTCCTAGAATCCCCCAGCCAGCTTCCCCTACTCAGTAAGACTGAGTAATGCTGAAATACCACACCACAATTTTTTTACTATGAACTTCCTATTGTGGGATTACCTATCGTGTTTCCATGTTTCCCTTGTGACCAAATGTGGTTCTTGGCCTGGAAAGTCTATAGGATTATGGGATGACCATTCTACAGTTCCCATTTATAATGACACTGTGGAATTTATTGTTTTAAGATTGTACTGTATGATACTCTGACTTTATATGGAACCTATGCCCTCCTGTTATGGTCAACAAAGGGCACCTTACTGTTGCTTTTTTATACAATGCCTGGAGTCACAACATCAGTAGAATTACCAAGGAAAGCAATCTAAGAGTATGGGGAGGTCACCTCTGGACCTCAGCCTTCATTGCAGGCTCACTCACATGAAAAGCATCGGCTGGACCTTCTGTTTGGCTGAGGCCGTGATGGCACCAACTTATCCCTTGTGGCTTCAGTGGCATTTCTAGGGCTTTCTGCCCTCTGCCTGTGTTCAAGGTGGGCCATCACAAGGCAGTCTGGAAAGCTGGCACACCAATTGCACTGCTTCTTGTCTCAGTGCGCAAGAAAGGAATTAAACCTAGAAGAAAGGGAGTCCACAGGTTTTTGCACCTATATCTTTCCTCCATCCAAAAAATGGGGCCGTGGAGTAGGTAACCACAGAAGAGATGGATGCTGCAATGTGGAAAATAAATACAATAAGATCCAATTTGCAGGGCTGTTGTTAGCCTATAAAGATCTTTATTGTTCAGCATTGGGTGACCTGCTGGACCATAACTCTCTACTGATATTGGCCCAACCATTTTGTTCAGATTGAGAAAAGCAGCTAGCTGTTTTTTTAGGAGATGGGGGGCTGGAACCTGAAAGCCTGGTGTTTCCATAATCAGTCTGGCTCTCTGGAATGACCTCCCACTGGTTGGCCCAACGTCTACCTTCCAGAAAGACATGAACACAGAAATTTTGAGATAATGTTTGGGGAAACAGAAGCATTGCACTTCTGTCTTGTATTGTAACGTTATGGTCTTCTTTTCTAAGCTGCCAAAAATCTATTTAAGACTGCTGTAGGATGTTAGGTGTGATTAATAAGCAAAGATATAAGCAAAAGATGAACTGCAGTTTAGTTCCCTAATCATTAGGCCTCATGACTAGAAGGGATTTCAATCAAACCGCATCAATGAATCCTCTGGAGACAAGTATGGGTTAAGGTGTGAGTCTTCGTGGAGTTTTTTTGGGGGGTGGAGTGGGGCATCCTTTTAAATATGGCCAATACATTAAACAAACAAACCAACAAGGCAATGTGGCTGCTGATGAATAAATATCCCTCCTGTGAAGGAATTCAACGTCGAAATCAACGCCTCGATAACTTGTCAAAAACAGATCTGAACAGGACCCATCATCTACCGATATTTTAAACTGAGTAGATCAAATTAAATAGCGAACCTTTGACCAGATTAAGCTATTTCAGGCTGTTGAGAAGGAGGGTTTAATGATGTGAACATGATGGTTGATTATATTCCAAAAATACTAGCGTACCAAAGCATAAAAAACTGTATTTGCTGTGTGTGAGCTATAGGTTTTATTCATTATTTATAGCTCGGCTTTTTATTATTTGTATAAATAACTCAAGGCAGCAAACATACCTAATACTCCTTCCTCCTCCTATTTTCCCCACAACTACAACCCTGTGAGGTCCATTGAGCTGAGCAGAAAGTGACTGGCCCAAAATCACCCAGCTGGCTTTCATGGCTAAGGCAGGACTAGAACTCATAATCTCCTGATTTCTAACCTGGTACCCTAACTACTCGTCCAAACTGGGTCTTAGATTATTTCATCCAGGAGAAAAAATTTGTTACACTTGATTTAAAACCTTGAAGACGTCTTCCCTCTCTACATATGAAATGATCTTTAATAAATGATGTGGGAAGCCTGGGTAGCATTGCTTGGTATGATCCAGGTTTAATTGGTTGTTTAAAATCTGAGTTTTCTGTTTTACATGCATTTCTATTTCAAATTCTACCTCTTTTTCGTTTTTTTCCTGATATTTTTTTATTTCTGTACTCAGGACTATTTTTCCATTCAGTTTACGTTTAAAACTGAATTACATATACATGTAAGAAATACGTGCATGCATTAAAAGCAATTATATTGCAAAGCTTAGCAGTGGCAGTGCCTCATACAGTTCTCTCTATAGGAGGGAAGTTATTTAATAGGGGACACAACCCAGTACTTTGTCATCTCTAAGGATTAATTTATCCTACTGCAAGCATAGAGTCACCTTCAGAATTCATTTGCACACATCGAGGTTGCTTTAACTACGTCAGACAGAATTGCAAGCCTCTTTCCAATAGTACCTGCCTTAGAAATAGGTGTATATTTTAACATTCACCACTGCAATGCTGCAATTTTGATACTAATTAGTAGCAGCTACAAGAGAATTTTTTCTAAAAATCTACGTTTTTGAAACCCATCCTGCCCCGCAGATCAATAATATATTGTTTTTAAGGCATGCATTTTTAACCTCAAGACCTCCGTACTTGCATTAGCAAATGTCTCATGTCATAAAATCACAGGAACGTCGCAACCAGCTATCATACCACAATTCCAGGAATTAGGATGGATGGCAGAGCTCACTTTGCAACACCGTGACGGAGCTCAAGATTTCAGCTGAATTCTGCTCTGTCAAATTTGCAAAATATTCTTTATCCGGCACACGCAAAAGTATTAGCCGTGATCCTGTCTGAAGCAAGAACTGTGAAATGTACAAGATGTTGGCTGATGACAGAAAAAGCAAAGAGCCATTTTGTATCAGTTCCCGCTCCAGAAATTTTTCCTTGGAGGAACAGAATTGTTTAAAAATCCCAGAACGAATCAGTCTACTATAACGACATTCTGCAGAAAAGGATTCTGAAATTCTCTCTGAAACATGAGAAATGACTTATGGAGAAATATCATTAGGTCAGCCAGACTTGTCTGACAGTGCCTGAAAAGTAATATTTATAGAACATATCAGAGCAGGCCAGAAAAGAAAAGGGATCTGGATTTGATTCAAGTCCCAACAACTCTCTGAAGGACAATCAGCCACTCCCTCTCCGCCCAACCCATCTCATTTAAGCACTTCTGAGAATAAAATCAGAGAGCTCCATACACCTTCAGAAAATGGAGCGTAGAAATGCAATCCAATGCATTGCTAAAAAAAAGTTCTATCCCATTAATCCCATGCTTCCCATTCTGAATGTGAGTGAGGTTGACTTCACCTGCATTGCTTATAAAAAAAATAAAGCCTTCTTTGAATAAAGCTTGGCTCCTGTTGACTTTATGAACGTGTCCACATTGCTTTCTCAGCCACAATAGGGCATTTTTCCATACCTCAGTTCTGGGATATTTCTGAACTTGTACCTCTAGGGAGTTCTTGTGGATTTCCGTGGAAGTACTAACAGGTGAGTCTGCAGTGCTTTGGAAAATGTCCTTCAAGGACACAGAGCACTGCAGACTCTCCTTGTTAGTACATCCATGGAAGTCCATCTGCATCTATCTGCACTTCTGTAAAGAAGTGCAAGGTTTGCCCTCTGCAATATTTTGAAATCCACAGAAAGCATTCCAGAAATCAGGCCAGACCCTGATTAGTTTTAGAGTTCAGACAAGGCTAGGCGGAAATGCTGAGATCATTTCTTGTGTGCTCTGACAAAGTAGAACACAAGGAAGACATCCTAAGAGACTAACTAGAGACTATAGGATTCAGATACGTTGCTGGTGACATGACCCTGTAATCTTTTTATTTCGATACCATTTCACTGCAAAATGAAACTTGTTTCAAAGTCATGCCATCATCTCAGGTCACAAACCTGTTAAACTGGGAAGGTGAACAGTATTTATGTTCTCCAACAACGAGTTGTATTCCTATTTATATGACACTCACTTGATCTTTACATGGATTCCAAATTAGAATATAAAGTAGAAATTTACATGGGTTCTAAATTAGATCATCTGAACACAGAATCATAGTGAGGCACATTTAGGCCATTGGATTCACCCCACAGCTCAGTGCAGGAATCCAAATTAAAGCAACCCCTACGGTGTTTGAATGTGTGTTATGAAGGGGAGGCCATCAAGTTTGTAGAAACTGGTTCAACAGTTGAACTATTCTTACTATAGGGAGATTGTCTTCAAACATTAAGTTAAAATCTTTTTTCTAAAATCTATTCTTCTGGAGCCAAAAGAACAGATCTTGACTTTCTTCTGGGTGATATCTTTTCAGATAGTTGAAGAGTACTATCTACTCCTCAGTCCTCTCTTTTCAAGGCTAATCATCCTCACGTCCTACAAGCTCTCTTCACAGCACTTAGCGTCCACCTCCCTGGTTATAGCTGTGGTCCTTTCTAAATCTGTTTCAAAATTCTGAATCCTTTTTCAAGTGTGATGTCCACAGCTGGAAAAGATACAGCAACTGAGGCCACATCAATCCAGAAGAAAGTGGAACAATGAATTCCTATGAGCTGTAACTTTATTTGTGAATAAAATTCACAAGGGGAGAAGAAAACAACATGCTACCTTTCCTCATCAGCAGAAACAATGATGGCAGATTAGAAACACAAGTCTACTGTAAAATTACCCACATCAACCAAGTGCTCCACTACCAAAGCAACAACTCAACCTTCCATGAGAGAAGCTTGTAAGAACACCATTTAGATGAGCACAAACACATTGCAGCAATCCTGAACATCAGCAAAAGGAAACAGATTATCTATACATTTTCCAACAAAATGGATATCCACGCAATTTTATCAAAAGATGACTGACTACACGGCTCACTACAGTACAACCAACACAAATTGTGAAAAGGATAACAATGATATATATCAAAAACATCTCAAAAAACAGCAACAGACTACTGCAACCACAGGGCATCACCATTGCACACAAACCAGCTAAAGCCCTCCAAAACATTCTTAGTAAACCAAAAGACCCAGCAGTTCCAGAAGAAAAAAACAGTCATCTACACCATACAATATAAGGATTGCAACAGCCACTATGAACAAACAGGCAGAAGACTAGCAGATTGCATCCATGATCACCAACTAGCAGTGAGAAGATATGATGAAAACTTTTTAATTTCACAACACATGGACAGATTTAACCATAGTTTCAACTGGGAAACTGTAAGCATCCTAGACCAAGCCAAGTCAAAATACACTAGAGAATTCCTGGAAGCCTGGCACTCTGACAAATCAGCCATAAACAGGCACATAGAGATCAACGACATCTACATATCCTTCAACAGAAACAATCAAAAAGAAACAAAAAGACCAAAATTCATCCTCATCAGCAATCAACGGTCAGATAAGCAGAGATTAACACCAAGATTAACACTAGATTGAC
>JANHZU010000769.1:90897-101667 GCA_032468055.1 Acrochordus granulatus
CGTTCCTCCAGCTCCTGCCCACCCAGCAGTTCGAAAGCATGTGAAAATGTGAGTAGATTGATGGGTACCTCCTTCGGAAGGAAAAGCTGACCAGCAAAACGAAGCAGCAAGTCGGCATGGAACTCACCCATCCTAGGTGTAGAGCAGGAGTCTTGGAGGATGCCCCGGATATGAACATTGCCAGCCAGCCAAGGGGGGTGGGGTAAATAAAAAGTAATGTAATGTATAATCTCTAATCTAAGTAAGCTGCCAAAAGTCTTTGGAAATTGGTGGCATAGAAATGTGATAAATCACGATTTGGAACTTTGTTGTTGTATACGTTGACTACAGCAAAAATGCACAGAACTGGAAAGATACTCACAATGTAAGAATGGATGGAAAAAGCTATGGAGCTAGGAGGAATGGCAAAACCGATTCTTTTCATTAGAGGTAAGATATCAAGCTTCATTTCTTCTTGGAAATCACTTCTGGACTTTGTGCTCAGGATTCGAAAAAAATGAATTTAGGATGTTGAGTTTTGCTGATTTAATATAGCTTTTGTTATAAAGATGACTAATATTTGTTAAGTTAGTAAAGTATAACACTGAGATTGTAACTTTATTTTGTACTTTACTGCACTGAAAAAAGTTGGAAGTCAATACTTCCATTTCTTTCCCCTTCCTTATTTCCCTATAATCTCTATTTTCATTTGTAATTTATATTATGATAACTTTTAAAAAAGAATGAAAATCACGTCCTTGTCATTTGCCAAGACTGGGATATGTCATCTTCCTTCTTTTATTGTTTGATGTAAATTCTTCAAAATTAAAAATGTAGTACAGTTGGCACCAAAGTTGGATTTTACTTTCCTATGAAGATGATTTTCTGTCATCTAGATAGTGAACATAAAGCTGTCAAATCTCTAAATAATATTATAAGGTTCAATTAATTATTTCTTTAGGGAAACAACCCAATTCCTTTCTCGCTTTTCAGACAAACTTTTTTTTGAAGTCCTAATATCTGCTTGGCTGAGAAATGAATTTGGTCTCTACATTCCAAATGGCAAAGCACATGGCAAAAAGATAAGCCTTTTTTTAAGCAGGAAGGGTGTTTTCTTTCTTTTTTTAACCATCCTTGTTTTTGTAAAATCACATCTGAAGAAAAAGAACTAATGCTTGCATCTTGGTTCGGATCATTTGAATTGGGCCCAACAGTGTCATCAGCAACAGATGTTAGATTTTAAAAACAAAACTAAGATAACTCTGACTGCTTTTAATTAAAAAAAAATTGGCAGTGCTTCTGTTGAACTTCCTGAGAAAATGGGGAGCCTCAACCTTATTGTGACAGTCAGCAAAAAAAATAAGAATTTCTTCAAAAAGTTCCTATTTAATTCCCAGACTTCTTCTTTTGGCAACCTTCATTTTCAGTTTTTTTATGTACTTGACAATCACCAGTCAAAGTCCAAAAAGTTCATTCACCTTAGTTTTTCTTTCCTTTTTCTTAGCGATGAAGAGCAGAACTGCTCTTTGCTGGAACTGATGATTCCTATCATAAAATATTTCTGAATCCAGACTTTCACTTTATAGTTTCTGATACTGATTCTCTCGGTTTATCATCATTTCCTCTAATCCTTTAGAGATTTGTTGCATATCCTATCTTTCTTCAGGGAGCTCAAGGGATTGTGTGTGGCTTCCTGCCAACGCACTCCATTTTTATCCTTCCAGTAACTACAGTTACTACACTAAACGATTTCTAAAAGGTGGCTTACTGAATCCATCACAGTGGATCATAATGGTTGAATTATACTGAAATCAGGATGGACAACTTTTTGATAATCGGGGCCACACATACACATTTGCAGTGGAGCCTTGGGCCGTAGAAGCAGGAGCCATTGGAAAGTGAGCGGGGGCATATGCCAGTGTATTAAACAATACTACCTGGAGGTATTTCTTGTGTGAATTGCCTTTGGCCCTCAGGGATATGTTTTCTTAAACTGAATTACGCTTACTTTGGAACTTACAGGTAGTCCTCAGCTTATGATCTTTCGTTTAACAATTTGTTACAACAGCACTGAAAAAAAAGTGATTTACAACTGGTCCTTGCATTTACAACTGCCGCAGTATCCTCACAGTCACATGATCAAAATTCGGGCGCGTGATAATTGGCATGTATCTTTGATTCTGGAATCATGTGATTGCCATTTATGACTTTCCCAGTCAGCTTCTGACAAGCAAAATCATTGGGGGAAGCTGGACTTGCTTAACAACCATTGATTCACTTAACATCTGTGGTGATTCGCTTAACAACCATGGCAAAAAGGTTGTAAAATCGGGCACGAGTCACTTAACCACCACTTTACATAGCAGTGGAAATTCTGGTCCCAATAGTGGTTGTATGTCAAAGATTACCTGTACTCAGTAGGGTTTTTATGGATGTTTTCCCTCCCAAAATTGTATATAAAGCCCAGGGGCATCCACAAAAGAGGATAAAACAAGTCAAGGTGGCAGGTATGCTTGAGCAATTAAAGGCTCACTTCTTTTTGAATGTAAAAAATGGCGAGAATTTGATTGGGTGCCCCCATCATCTTGACTCTGGTGGTGGTCTTTGGTGCTCTCTGAGCTTAGTTGTTTTTGTGTAGTTCAACCCTGAGGTACAGATATTCTCTTCTATTGGCCTCTTGAATCATACCTAGAAAAGACACCAGTGATTCTCATCAAGTTCATCCAGATTCACTCACTTCAGTGGCCTTGTCAAACCTTAATGCTGCAAATTGCCATCCCTGCCCCAAACCACAAAGACTGGATTACATAACAAACTAAACCAAAACCCAAGCTATTATATTACGCAAGTTATAAAGCATCTCAGGTTAGCCCAAGGAGCCTTATTAGTTCAGTTGAATGATAATGAGCTTCCTCAAGTCTTTCACTGAATTTAATGCTGAATGGGAATTTCAATCTTGGTTTCTTGAGTCTCAGTTCAACATCTAAACACCATACCAAACTGGGTTCAGCAGGCAAGCAAGCCCGTTGCACATCTTGACATATACCTAAATGATTTATTTCATCAAGGTGAATCTGAGGTTTTGTTCCCTGCTGAGTATACCCCACAGTGATATGATTTAGAGACCAACTGTATAGCATAGTGACTAGTTAAATGTTAAACTTGGATTGGGAAATCTTGCTTCAGGTCCCCGTTTTGTCTCAGAGCCCCTGTAAGTTGACTGAAAGAGATGAAAAGAGAACTTCATGAATATCCTCATGACCTCTCACAGAGGATAGGAATGCAATAAGTACATTAGCATAATCTAAATGCAAATCATTCATACATGCATGCTAATTTGCTTTCCAAGATAGAAGAAAATGGAAATCCCCACAGTCAATCCTTCAAGCAGCTTAGAAACAGAGATGCTTATAAATATGTAAGTATGAATTTTCTCCCCTTTTAACTCATTAAACCTAACTATTTTGAAATATTGAAAGAATTATTTCTTTCCTCTTCTGGATTAATTATTCTGGGAATGTTTTTAAACATTCTAATTTGGAAGATTAAAAAAAAAAAATCAAACTCCAGGCAGTTGCTCTCTTGCTCCAAGCCTTCAAGGTGAGATTGATTGATTGATTGATTTAAAACCTTATATGACCATTTATCTTAGGTGATCCTAGGAGGATGACAATAATAATAAAAGTAGAAATACCGGCAGTCCTCATTTGGCGACCATGATTGGGCTTTAGATTTTTTTCACAGACACTGATCCTGTTGCTTCATTCTCATCTCTTTTGCATCTTGCCCTGTACCACCATACACACTAGAATCTCCTAACTGGACCCTCTGAATTCCCCAGTGCATCCTTGCATCTGGCATTATTCTCATACAACCTTTGGCTAATGACCTCCTTCCAATAGTCTAAAACAGAAGATGTGCCCACAATGGACACACAAGTCTGTGGACCTCCTAGATTTTCTCAGTCTTGCTCAAGGGCTTACATGCTTCAAGAGCCATTCATAGAACTCAAACCATAAGAATCAGACTTCCTATTTCAACTGAACCCAGAAGTTGGTTGTGTAATATTCCCCTGGTAGGATCTGTATGTCCTATTATAATTATTCTAAGTTTTGGCTGATAAACGCATTTGCTTAACTTAGTTGCAAATAAATTAGGAGAAAGGAGTATGCATGTCTCAAGGGGAATATAAAAATATATTTAGTCTTCCAGCTGTTTTCATAATAGTCCAAAAGATTTCTGTTCACAGGCAATGAATGTGTAATAAATAAAGTAGTTGGAGGGTCGAATGGCATCGACTTGTCTCCTCTTCCCAGTTTTTGTCTCTACATAAATATGTTTTGTACTCTTTTATTTTTTTTCTTTTGGTTCCTTTATCCTGTCTTTTGGGAGCTACTTCTTTCTCTTTGCTTTCTTCATCCAAGCATTAATGATGACACATTTATGATTTCTTCTGTTTCTTAAAAACTTTGATCCTGGTTGTCATTTTTTCTCCAATGAACTTCTTTGACAAGAAGGTAAAGTAGAATTAGATCTTTGCTATTTTTTTCTTTAAAAATATATGTTTGCAAATGAATAATAAAGCCATTTGATTTTTTTTGTTTTGCTGTGTCAACTAATGATGCAAATAGTGGTGAAAAGAATATATGTGACTCGCCATCTTTTAATATTATCCAGATATGATCAAACTACATGATATGAACTAGCAATTAGCAGTATAAAGATATTTAAATGTTAAGAGAGAAAAGGGGAATTTTCTTGAAAATTTGTTTCATAACCAGAACAGCTTTAGAAAAATATCACCAAATCATTTAAAATCTTTTCCCCTGCCCATTTGCTTAAAAAAATAGGAAGAAAAAAACAAAAAGGCTCATATAAATCAGCAACAAGCCCCTGATACAAATAAAATGTTGCTTTATCTGGCATAGTAATTATTTTAGCTGCACATCATATGTGAAGCATCCATAATTCTTGATGTTTAGTTAAATTCCAAATATTGGGGATGTAGCCAGGAAAAATAATAAGCATTCCTAATCAATGGCCGTTAGCCTAAAATTTGTTGACAATTGCTTTAACCTTGGATTAAATTATGATGTTACAGGACAAGCTCAAACAATGGGGCTTGATGTCAATTTCTGTAACTCCTCATATTGTGCCTATCATGTTGTTAGCGACATCACTGATCAGAGGAATTTCTCCATCTTCACATTAGTACCATTTTTTTCTCACTACATATACAAAACCCACAAAATGACATCAAGAAATACTGTGCCACTTCAGCTGCATTCAAAAGTAAACAATGTCATCACGACAATGATTCTACGAGGGTTTGATATGGAGATCAAAATCCAAGAACTTGCAATCTGGAGACCTAAACCTACCAGCTCTGAAAATGGTAGATGATGGGACGACAGCAAACACAGATTACACAATACCAACAGAAAAAAAAATATTTGTAGCTCAGGGTTGAACTGTAGGGGTCCTAGGTGCTCTCTGAGTTAGGCTGTTTTCTTGCAGTTTCGTTAGTCAACTGGATAGCATCATCAACGCTGATTTAGAGAGTGGGGTTTGCTCTCTGTTTATATACAAATATAAACAATAACAACAACAAAATAAAACACATCCTCTCCTAACAACCAGAAAAGCAGCGATTAATACCAGGCAAACAATCAAGCAGAAGACAAAACCCTAATCAAGGAACTACCAAGGAGAAAACAATACCTCCACCAAAATAATCAGGGCAAGCTACTGTATATAAACAGGGAGCAAACCCTAAACTCACTCACACTGAAGATGTTACCTAATTGTGTGATGAAATGTCTGCAAGAAAACAACCAAGCTCAGAGAGCACAGATCTTGTAGTGATAGGGACAGCTTGCCATTGGGAATGGAGGAATTGTTAGGAGCTAAAGGCACAGAGACAAACTAAGTTCCATTTAAACATTTGGTTTTGCAACAGTCTTTTCTGGAGAAGAAAGCCAAGAAGTCCACCCTCAAAATAATTTCATTTCTTAAAATTGGGATGTGCATTTTTTTCCCTGCTGCCAATCAGATTTGTTCAAAAAGTCAATTGGATTGCATATGTAACGTGCATCTTTTCCCCAAACATCTGCAACCGAGGCATAAACAAAAGTAGGATAATTCTTCAAAAGGATTGCACTAAATCTTAAAATAAGCCCCTTAAAAAACAGAAGCATCTGCCAAGCAAAGGTCTTTCAGCAGTTCTCTGATTTTTTTCAATAACAATAGCATCATGCTGCTAGCTAATACTGCCCTCTCCCACCCCCCATAAAAGCTAAGTATAGTAACAAAAGTAAAGCCATTTATTTATATTCCAAATTGGCCCACAGTTGATCAGCCAGATCTCTCATTTCCAGCCATCTGCTCATCTGTTTTAGGTTTAAAAATATGTTGACACATTGAGTGCCTTAAAGATAGATGTCCTACTATACCATATGCTTCATTTAGCCTCAAGTTGCATCATTTTTGTTAGATGCCATGTTGTTTCTACTCAATGTGTCTGGAGCAGAGTGGTTGAGAGCTTGTGGGATATAGAAAGCCATAAGTCTCAGTCCACTTCTCCTAGAAGATCTCTGGGTCTTTACACCTGGCCCCATCTTCTGTCTTGGAGTAGTTCTGTTTCTACCACCTCTCTTTCAAGAGGTACGTTATTAGGTGTCTTTGTCTAATGCACATGTCTGAGGATGAGAGGGCTCTCACAGCCTGTCTTTGTCTTTTTGGTGATTAAAATGTTAAAACATACAAAAAGTGAAATCATTTTCATAGTGCCCCCTCTTCGGGTACTATGTTCTTCCCTTCCCTTTGGAAGACAGACTAATTTCACCGAAGATGAACAAAATCAAACTTTATTTTAAAAAAATAAAACGTAACTTTTTAAACTTAAAAAAATTGAATTGCTGACATTGCCTGTTAAAGGGAAGAAGTGTGAGCTGTCTCAGTAAAAACAATTCTTCATAGAACGATGAGAGGTGAGAAGGATTAGCAAAAAAAATTATAGCCTCTTTTGTAAATATTTTTTGAAGATATCTGAGTATATATGAACTTCTGAGACTTGTTTGGAAAGTAGAGTATATTCACAATGGTATTGTATCTTTGGTATATCTAACAGATGTTATATGTCATAGTTTAGCTCAAAAGTAAAGTATAGATTTTGCCAACAAATGATCTGAGATTCAGTCCTTGAGATGTTGAGTTTGAAAGAAGATTTGATAGCTGAGAAAGCTATTTGGAAGTTTCACCAGTGTTTTCCCAAGTTCTCTAATCCGATGCCGTCTGGATTTCATTTTGGGCCTTCTGTGTCTGTTGTCATTTTGGTTTATAAATCACAATTGATAACATACAGTACTGTGCAAAAATCTTAGGCCACCACCCGCTTTGTTTTAGCAAAGTTTTAATGACCATCCATAATTAGTTTTCAGTCTCTGTATTAAGATTCGAACAGAAAATGCAGGAAATACATACACAAAATTTAAACAAACACAATTTTCAGAATAAAATGGCTTCTTCAGACAAAAGTCAGTATTAAATAGTCAGTACTAAATACTTGCCACTTTAGTCTATGGAAGCTGTTTTTTCTGCTTTTTCCTGTTTTGGAATACTGCATACACATTTCCTGTATTTTCTGCCTGCATTCTAATAAAGAGACTGAGACATAATTATATGTGGTCATTATCTCATTGCTAAAACAACAAATCTAATGGTGGCCTAAGACTTTTGCACAATACTGTATGTGTAAACCATATTAAGTAAAGCATGGCTGAACTATCTTGGATTAACACTCCTTCTAGGAGATCCACAAGTAGAAGAACGGTGTTACTTTCTCCCCCTCCATTTCTTTCTTTCTACATCCTATGCCAAAGTACAGTAAACTCCAGCCTTTTTTTGTTGTTGTTGTTGTTCAGTGAAGTCACTTATTTAGTAAACAGGAAAATGTAAATAGGAAAACACTAAATATTCAAATGACTCTTCAACTTACATTTTACTGATTAGTTTATTAACCTCAGTGGAAAAGTATTGTTCCATAATACTGAGCTACATTTAGATTGTTTTCAAGAAGAAAGATCTCTTGCCCTGAACTCTGAGGAGGCTACTGAAGGTGTGTGTACATTTGAACCTTGAAGCAAAATGCCACAAACTGACTTTCAGAATTCCGTCCACACTTTGCTAACTGATGTTTTTAGTCTATAGCAACATTTACAGAATATAGTAAAATACATATTTGATTACATTTTTTTAACCACAGGAGAGCAATTGCCCTCTACAGATTAATGTATCTTAAATAAGTTGTAGTATGATCTAGAATCATATCCTTGGTATTATTTGGCTAAATAGAGTAGCCAACATGTGCTATTATTCCATAAACAAAGGCTGTTGGAAAAGTCCTAAAGCAAATATCTTCTACTCCGTCTTCTCTTTTATACTCCACGTGGGGTTAATCAGAGAAACAAAAAGTGAAAGAAAGACATAGCTGTCATATGTTTTATTTACTTCTCCTTTTCTTTTAGCTTCAAGGAATAAACCAGGAAAGAGCAAGTGGTGGTCCATTGTAAACAAAGCTTTGCTGTTCAAGTACCACATTGGATTACTGCAGTTTATTTTCATGGACCTGCCTTGTGCTGGGCTACAGTTTGGAAGCTACAATTGCTTACTCATTGACCAAGACATACCAGAACAGCAGAGTAACTCTGATTTTGTAGCAGATGTCTGGGCTGATTGCAGCCACTCAGTTCCATTGAAAGATGCTGATTATCTACATACTATTAACTCTTCTGTCTGCTTGTTTGTAACTGTCAATTGGATGAAACAATGCATCACAGGGCAACAATTTCTGAATCAACATACCTCAAATGGGCTAAGTTACAGAATGCATCCAAAATCTGGGACCTATGATACCTGTGGGATTGAAATTTGGCAAAGCTGTGGCTGCTTCAATGCTGCTGCAATGCTGTGGTCAGCCATGGTCACATAATCTTCATTTCCAATACTCCCTGCCAGCTTCCTACAAGGAAAATCAATGGGGAAGCCAGAAAGAAATTGGAAGTCATTCCTACTCCAGCTGCTTTTTAACCCAGGATCTGTGGCCCTTCTGTTTTTGTTTAGGTTAAGAAATATCACTGAAATGATGAGCCAATGGGTCACAGGTTGGCAAACTACCCATAAGGTTCTTTATGGCTTGGATTTTGATTACTGTTCAAGATTACTCTGCCTACTTGCGATACACTCAGATTTCTGAATTGGGGCTTACTGCAGATTCTTCTTGCCCCAAGATACTAAAGGAATGACAAATGGGAAGCAGACATTCTTTGTCTGGCCCAACCAAGAATAATGTGGAGTTACTTCTGAGTAGTTTCTTTATTGTTGTTCATTTACAGACAGAATCTTGCCAGGCTAAGATCCATCCATGTCCTCTTCCTGCCTACCCAACATCCAAGCTCTGCTGTCTCTTTCCCCTCTGGGAAGGATCCCCTCTCTCCTGCAACTCCAGATTACGTTCTATCAAACTCATGCTCATAGTCTTCTTACTACAGTATAGCCTACTGTGTTAGGAAAACTGTGAAGATAGTACTTTTTAAGAAAGACTTCAAAATAAATTGTGAGAGTTGCTCGGATAAAGTGGGCACTTGGATTCTTTCCTGCTGGTGATTTAGTTTCATTGTATTTATCACTGGTTTTGTCTTACGAATACCAGTTTCAAGACATGAATCACCCAGAATCATCAGACCAGGTAGTATACAAATATAAATATTTTTTTAATTAAAATTTGGGTAATGATTGTTAATTTGTTCATCTGGAGCATGCATGTCCAGCCTTAGCAACTTATGGACTTGAAGTCCCAGAATTCCCTCAACCAGCATGATGTCCTGGCTGAGGAATTCTACGAGTTCAAGTCCACACATCATAAATTCAGATTCAGATACCTTGTTGGCCAAGCATGATTAGACACACAAGGAATTTGACTCCTGTACAGCAGCTCTCAGCATACTTGCAATATTTTATTTATAAATAAATAAAATATTTTTTTCTTAGCATTATTTTCCACATAGTTGTCAGCCATTGATACGACTGAGGAAGTACTTCAACCAACATGTCACACCATCTATCATTGAAGGCTCCGTTCCTGCCGGGCTAAACAGTACCTATTTATCTATTCCTGTTTTGCATGCTTTTGAACAACAGTAAATAAAATAATAACATAGCAACAAGTGGAGTTAGATATTCAACAGTAAATTGCGCGTCCAGAGTATGCAGCCAGTAAAAAGGGAATGTTATAAAGTGTAGATTTACACTTTATTAGAACCACAATATATTGATAAGTGTGTAAACACATTAGACAGAACTTCTGGTTTAATTTTGAATTCTTTACACTTTGTGTCCTGTCATATAACATGAGTCTTCTTCTCCTTCTTCTTCTATATCCAGATCAAACCTTAAACTGCCAGAATGAGGCCACCTTCTCAGCTTTGTCACTGGCCAAAAATATGTCATTATTGGTGCATTTTGAGGTAGCAACTGACATACCAGCAGATGGGCCGAACTCTGTGTCTCTCTACATTTGCATAGTGTGTTGTTATCTGCCAACAGCCCCCACTTGAGCATGTTAGTTTTACACTTACGTACTCCAAACCTTAACCTATTCAGGGTCCTCCAAGCAGCATAAGGGAGGTCAGATCCCTCAGCCATATTCTCCTTTAGTGTTATGCTTTGTTCTGTGGTCTCCCTCCTCCATCTTCTAATTTGATTTTGCTCTTGCAAACTTTCAAGAATGTTTGT
>JANHZU010000769.1:108054-122617 GCA_032468055.1 Acrochordus granulatus
GTTCAACCGAAGTCTGTTGTTCCCCATCCAGCCCTGAGCAGCCTCCAGGCACCGAGTCAGGGCCAGGACAGCATCACATGGGTCACCCGGGAAGGAGATGTAAACCTGGGTGTCATCCGCATACTTTACCTTTTAGTATAGATTTAATTGTCATGAGTTGCCCTGAATTGTTTATCTGAAATAAACATGAACAAATTGAAATAATAAATACATTTCTTACTTGTGTATTTCTGCGTTTTGTAGCAGCGTTGGGGACCTAGCACTGTCACTTGCTGACAATTTTAATTTCATTTCCAAGGCCTATTATAGCTGATGGGTGAGAACAACAGAGATATTGGGAGGAGGATTTGAGATCTGAGTGTGATCAATCTCACGGGAACATCTTTGGCATATAATTCCTCTTTCATCTGTTGCAGCAATTCATCAATAAGTAAGCCTGAAGATAATCCATATGAGCACTATATTCTGCCCAAATTATGCCAGATAAACTATACTTTACTTTTACTGTGCTCATGCCTGTTTAATCCTTTGGGTGCAAAGTTTTTGAAGGCGTCAGGACAATCAAGCCAAAATGAATACAGTGGTTGATTAATTGTGGCTGGCATCTTCAGAAGCGAAGTCTGTTGCTTGCTGGTTAATTGTCTTACTTCCTGAACTTTAAAAATAAGAGCAACACAAGATATACTGTACATTTAGTTCTTAGTATTGTCAAATTCGTAATTGCAATACATTTGAAAATTAAACACTATCATTCATTGGCTCAGTGGCATTAACACACCAAAAAAATTAAAAATTCTGCTCTGATAAATAAATTTATGCAGTAGTATCTTCACACAGGCAATATAAAAAAAACATTTTTCCTAATCTTTGATCTGTATAAGTATCATTTTGGGGAGAAGCATTAGGATGTGTATAGCCTTTTGGTATAACCAAACATTCTCTTTTTTGGTGTTGTCCCTGATATATTTTTAACTCTATCACTTCATGTCTTTATAATCCGCTTAAGAATTTTTACAGATTCCGTAATCCCCTGAAACCTCCATTTTCCTTTCAGTGAGGATAGAGACATCTAATCTCCTTCAGATATTTGATGCTTTGGCCTTTCTACAGGACACCTCAGAGAAAAAAATAAAGTTTCAGCCAAACCATCAGTAAATTTCTTCAGCCTCCAAGGACGCAGATTATCTGGCCCTGGAGATTTCTCATGTAACTGTATTATATTGCAATTTTTTTTTTTGGCCATTTGAAAGCACTCTAGTATAAACAAAGGAATTATCGAAGGAAAACATCCATTTGCTTGGCTTTAAGTCAGTGAGTGAAAAGAACATTATTAGATGCACAAGATCTTCCAAAGATTTCTGCCATTGTTGTGAAGAATGTGATCAAGCATCCTATTTTCCTCCACGCCAAAGCAAACCATTCTTATTTCACCACAATGTTCTCATATGCAATATGGTGTAGGGATAATAATGCAGATCTACTTTTTCGGTCTGGTATCATAAGCACTCTGGAATATTCTGTGTGTCTTTTAGTATACCAAGTTTTCTGATCTGACCTGATTTTACATGCAATTAAGGCATTTCTTTGACTTATCTTCATTCATATTGCCATGGTGCCCGAATGTGGATCCAGGAAAAAGAGTGACACCTAGTGAATACTTTTGCATTTAGATATTAAATGAAAACTGGGTTTGGCAAGTTAGCTGCAAATCGTTGATTATTGCACATAAGGCACAAATAACAGAGAAATCCATTGTATGTTTTGCTCTGAGAGACGTCGAAGCACTAAGACTCTTAACTGTGGTATTTTCTCTCCAAATGACAAGATCTCTAAAAAGATGGGTGTCCTTGGTGGCGTATGGAAGATGTCCGTAACTGTTTCAGGGCTGAAAAGGAGATCATTAACATCATCCAATGTTTTTGAGCACACCAATATTTATTGTGCTGTGAACATTTCTCAGTGATAGCAGACAATCTGAACATTTCTTCTAGCAATTAGGAGTCAATTTGTGCTATCACTGGAACGATGACAAAAAATAGTCCATTTGAGTTTACTAAGGAATATTGTATTGCCCTGGTCTCCGATTTACATGTCTGCTTTTACATCTGTATTCCCCAATTTGTGATTCTCCGGATGCGCTGGGTACAAAATGCAAAATTCTCATGGGTGTTACAATTGAAATCCATCATGTATGGCAATTGCATTACAACATGGCATATGTGATGTCACTTGCCCTGTTGATTCTCCTCCAGTCACACTCTATCTCTGCACTTAAATACTGTACCAATATCACGTTAGGTGTGCTCTTACAGTCATAGCAGCTCTGGTACACCTATAGAGATACATTTTGTAAATGCAAAGATTTCTGCTTCTTGACATTCTCTTGAATTGATTAAGGCATTTGGCTAATCCTGCTTTGTTTAACCGCAGTTTATGATTGTTGGTTGAGTTCCACACAATCAAAGAAGCCAAATCCATACAAGCTACATTTAGCTAAACTTATTGTAGAAACATTGTCAAAATCTGCAAATTATTGTTAATGGAACTTAGGGAACCAAAATATAGGGAAGGAAACCATACTGCTATAGAGTATTTACCTTTGTCGATGCTATGGAAGCATGTGAAACGCTGTTCTTTATTTGCTAAGGAAAAATCAACAGTTGCACAATCAACTGTCGAATATCAATGCCACAAGAATAAAGTTAGATCATCTTTAAGTACTGTATTCTCTTCTGTTCCATGAGATAGTGTAGGAGGCAGAAAAGTAAAAAAGAAACAAATACCAAATACCAAAAATACCAATACCAAATACCTAGTCAGCAATTACATGTTTCATGGTGTCTCTTGTCTCTCTGTCAGGAAGGAGGAATTCATTTGTTGACCAGGTTTAGCACCAGAATCACCCAGGGCTCAGAGTGAGCACTTAATATCTATCTATTAATATCTATCTGTCTGTCTGTCTGTCTGTCTATCTATCTATCTCATCTACCATCTCCCTCAGAGACTGGAATGAAATAACTGAATTAGTGTATTTACACAACACACTTCATACGCTTTCTAACCCAGTTAAATGTGCTGTGTGAATAGGATCAATGCTGTGAGGGCAAAAAGGGAAAGAAGCAGTATGAATGTGTCCCAGAGCTCAGTAGAAAAAATGACAAGATTAAAAATTCCATCTGTCTGTCTGTCTAACTATCCAAAAATGACAAGATTAAAAATGCTATCCATCCATCCATCCATCCATCCATCCATCCATCCCCATGATTTAGCCTTCAATATTTTTTTTGAATCATCAATCACATTTCCATCAAGCACTTTTCCTCAAAGAATTAAAAGAACAAAATCCTGGACATTTGGCAAATATTGGATTAAAAATAATCCCATACTCAGAATTCATTTGTTTAATGTAACATCACTGGTCAAATAAGATTCAGAGATGAGCAAGCCATTAGTAGTGATTTAGTTAAAAAAAAAATCCACTGAGGCATTTTAGATATGTCCTAATGTAAACAATTTGAATATTAGATAGCCACAATACATCGTTTAGATGATGCAGTCATTGTGTATCAAAATAATTAAATATATTAACATTATGTTTTTACGTGTAGATAAATCTTCATACCCACTCATGAAGGTGTGCGTAGAATTTTAATCCGGTGTATTTTCAGCATGTTGTGAGAACAGTTATTGACCAATCCTTGAATAAAAGAAATGAATAAAGAAAGGAACCATAAGATTAGCTAGGATCTTCTTGAATTCCCAAGCTGTGCCAATGCTTGTCTACGATGATATGAATGGTAGTTCAATACATCAAGACAGTGCCATATTGCAAAGGCCACTTCATGCATACATTTAACTCTTCCTGGTGATAAAATATGTAGTATATAAGACAAATGAAAGGTCCACTAGCCCTCTTTTCACAGGAATATTAGGATCATGGGTGAGGCCATGTCTTTCAGCTGAATATGTATCAAAATCAAAACCTAATCCATTTCTCATTATTTCAGTACCTTCAGAATCTCAGCAAACTCATTTCCCCACCAATTTCTAGCCTTCCCCATTGGTTCTCATGTCGTCTCCAGTGCTGCATGTATTTTGCATGACAGCATTCATAACAAGCTTCAGTGTTGTTCAAGACACCTGAGTTATTTTATCACCATGCAAAATAACACTATTTAGTTCTGGTGTTATAGTGTCTGAGCAGCTATGAAAGGCACAGCATACACATCACAAAGCAGGTGTCAGACAGACATACTTCAAATAGCACTTCAGGCTTATATGGTGTTCTGTGATATTCCTTCTATCTTAACAGAAGTATGATGGGATTGCTAGTCTTATTATTACAGTTGTATTTAAAAATAGGTGGGTAGGAAACTTAGATATTAAGATTGCTATTTGCATTTCAAAAATCCCAATGTAAAATTTTGGAACCCTGCTGAAATTCAATTAAAATTCAGGTCTTTACTTACTCAGTGGTTAACTCTATGTCCAAAAATAGATTACCAATGAATCAGATTTTAATCTATATGATTAAATGGCATGTTTGTGTATTCTTAGAGGCATTAAAATGGTTTGCTATGGCTTTCTGATGGGATGTTTTCTGAATTCCGAGGCTAACCTACAGCCCTGAGATTTTCTGGTGTTCTCCTATCAAACTAATAGGTTCAGCCCTGCCTAGTTTTTCAAAATTAATCAAGATTAGATCAATTTCTTTCCTTAGTTGAGAGAGAGAGAGAAAAAAGGAGGAAAAACCTAGTATGCTAATAATTTAAGAGTAAGTTACAATCCATTAATAATATACAGTAAGTGAAAACACTAAAGTGACAGAAAAGATGACTTTAAAAGATGATGATGATGATGATAGAAAAGAGACATCACAAGGCAAAGAATTACATGGCCAGTATATTAAAAAAAATATAAGGTAAAGCAGATAATAACAAGACCTGGAAAAGGCCACAAGCAGGAAAATTGAAGAAAAAGACAGAAGGGCTAATTCTGGGTGCATGAGACCAAGCATTAAGAACAAATACAAGACTAGAACTGAGAAGACTATAACAGACAGCAAATGCTGTCTCTGCAAAGAACCTGAAGAAACAGTGGACCACCTACAGGAGTTAGCTGCTGCAAGATCGCACAGACTAACTACAGACAACGGCATGATAAAGTAGCAACAATGGTGCACTGGAAGATCTGCAAGAAATACCATTTGCCTGCAAGCAAGAACTGGTGGAATCATAAAATAGAGAAAGTAATAAAAAATGAAGAAGCTAAATTGCTCTGGGACTTTAGAATTCAAACAGACAGGGACCTGCCACTCCAGATTTAACAACTGTCAATAAGAAAAATAAAAAAGTCTTGATAGTAGATGTGGCAGTATCTGGAGATAGCAGAATAGAAGAGAAAGAACTGGAGATAATCACAAAATACAAAGATCTGCAAATAGAAATGTGACAACTGTGGCAAAAGAAAGCAAATGTAGTACCAATAGTAATAGGCCCTTGGGTGCAATCCCAAAACAACTAGAGTACACTTAAATACCATTGGCATTGACATAGTCACCATTAGTCAATTGCAAAAGGCAGTTTTACTCAGAAAAGCTTACATGCTGTGACTGCCTTTAACAACATCAAAGAAACAGCATCTGCCTGGGAAGGACTTGATAGGTGGACAAAAATGCCAAATCCAATCTAAACATCTGGCTGACTGAGCAATGAACAATAATATAGCTTATATCCTACAATATCTTAATATTATTAAACAACATCTGCCTACCGCACATCCTTGGGAAGAATTTGATAGGTGGACAAAAATGCCAAATCCAGTCTAAACATCTGGCTGACTATGTAACCAACCATAACAATAATATAGAGAAACACAGATTTTTATGAAGAACAATAGATCATGGCTCTTAATGATTTATTAAATTCATATGCAACAATTAATTTACTTGATACCACAAAACAACAGTGTTGGTATTAATCAGGTCTTCAGCAAAAGACCATTCCAAAACCAAAGTGTCTTTACAAAGAATGGCATTTCTCTCATCCCCACTCCCCCAGTTATGGGGCTCTGAAAAGAGCACCCTCCAAGTCTTTAAGTTGAAACAGATAGGTACTATGAGAAGTACTCAAATGACCTTGAACACCAAAACTAGAATCCTAAAATCCAGCTAGTAGGTTATGGGCCACCAGTTCAGTTCCACTGAGATCAGTATTAGGGTCTCCAAAAAAGACCTTGCTGCAGTGTTCTGCCCTACTTGTAACTCCTGTATCATTTTCAAGGGCAGATCTACATGAAGCATGTTGCAGTAACCTTACCAGGGAAATATTGGAACAGAAACTACCTTGGCCAGGCCTCAAGCACAAATGTTGTGCTAAATCACCAGATGGAGTCCAAAGTTACATAAACTGCTTTTTAAGATACATATATGTGACTTGGACATGAATGGATGTTGCATGCAACTGAAATTTGAAGTTTGGACATTGAGGTTTGGTAGAGAGGAATCAAAATAGCTACTGAACATGGAATAGCTCAAATGCTCTTTCCGCCACTGCTTTGACCAGTTGGAATATAAATAGGAATCCAAACATTTAACATGAAGCTTTATTTGATTTAAGACATCATTCAGCTGTATACATTAGAAATGACAATGTCTATATCACAAAATGACAATTAGATCAATAATTTAAACATATTCATTTTGATTTTTGGCCCATAAAGCATATAGATGTTAATATAAATACCTTATCTTCAAGAAATTAACTGCATATTCAACAAGGAAACAAAGCAAATTAAGAAAAAGGAAAATTAAAGCAGAGGCGCATTGGTCTTGCAACAAGGGGAATCTCTCTGTGTCTTGCTTCAATCATTAGCAATTCCAAATCATTTAGAAATGCTTGTTGTTTCAGTTGGACACAGATCAAGGATTTGAAAAAAAAACAATATGAGCAATGGAGATAGGAATTAGGAAAAAGAGTGGTTCTTGAAAAATGTCCAAGCAGAAATTGCAAAACACAAGATGGTTCTCCTAACCAGCATTTCTGACCCTTTTGATCATAAGAGAAAGCAATCAAGAAATCCCCTTTTCTTACATAATATTGGGAAACATGTCTTCATCAGGCCTACATCAGATTAAAGTTAGCAAGTGAGAACTTGGAATAAATCAACAGATAGGAGTGTGTTACGTGATTGATCAATGGAGTATTTACTGCAAGCAAATGTCTGAGCTTGGCTTCATCAGAATGACTGACATTCTGATGAATGACTGATACAGGATGGTTCTCCCTTCCGAAAAGATTTTGAGTGCCGCTTTTCTATATTGTTTTTAAAATATGTTCCCGACTTCTTTCCACAGCCATCTCTTGCAGCCAAGAAGCAAATACTAATTTGCATAGACTTTCTTGGATCCTAGTTCACTGTACCGGATGTCTAGATACTGCATGTGTTTGATCAAATGGACTGTAATCCTCCAAAGTTTATGCAGGAGTTAATGTGCCAATTTTTAAAGGTGCCACAAGAACTCATTATTTTTATTATTTTGTTTCACCTTCCTCTACAGAAACAGCAGGATAATCACAGACACCAGTGTGGATCTATTAAATAGTAAAAGCCAGAAACAGGCAATTATCAGAAAAAAATCTTACCGAGAACAATAATACTGAATCATGATCCAAATAATGCTGGTGGGGAGTTAGCTATACTGCATAACATTTCTTGGAATTTGTTATATATTAGGTCCATTTGCCTTTCTTCATTTGTCACACAGGAATACAGTTTGGGATATCTCCTCAGAATACGGAGATATGTGATATTTACAGTACTTCCCAGTCTGCTTCAATGGAGAATCTAGCTTCACACCCACATTTCTTGTGTATACAAAAATATCCTTTCACTGAAGTGGAACATGGGAGAGCTCTTCTCAGATATTTTTAAAGTCCCAGGTATATAAAAAAATCACAAGGCCAAAGCAGAGGAAAAGATAAGATAGAGTTATTTTAAATTAAACAGTTGACTTATCTGAGCTATGTATCAAAGAACTGTAAGTTCCTTTGTTCTGTTAAGAGTTTCATGTGTATCCAAGTACTACATTCTAAGCTTCTTCTGATAAGATCTGTATGAACTGGATTATAGTTCTGTTCCCTGCCAACCAACATGGCCAATGGATATGTTTACTGCAGATGATGAGAGCGAGGACACCAACTTGAGAAGGAACGTGTACCGTCATGATGACCATATCAGGTCAAATATCATTTGCTTTTAATACTAAATAATGTGTAATCTTCCAATAATGTTGTATTTAAGACATCTTTGATTTAATTTTACAACCAATTCCACTAAAACAAACTGTAGACTGAGGAATTTTACATTTGTGGAGCTATTAGGAGCTTTGGGGAGGTATCAGGAACTTTTTAGTTACTTAAAAAAAGGTTGCCTTCTACTGTTGAACTTCTTCTGTCATGTACAACTGCAGGAGACTACTGGGTGCATTCTAGAGCATTCCCTCAAATCATACAGAGCATCAGTGAGGTTCATTGTACAGTCTTCCTGACCAAAGATATTCTCTATCAGAGTGATCTAATATGCAACATGTCAGATGTGTCTCTGTACAAATAGAGGCAAATCTCTTTGCTCCTGCATCACAATTTCAGATATGGCTCTGCCCTGTCTGTATTTTACAGATGGTTGGTAGATACTATTTTCAGTAGAACTAGCACCCACAAACCTGAAGGCTGTCCATCCAACCTTTCCCAACCTGTTTTTTTCCAGATGTGTTGGACTTCAATGTCCAAAGGCCACAACTGCAGAGAAAGTTCAACTCATCTGGTGGTCATTATATTATGGAAGATTGCAGGCTGGAACACTCACAGCTTTCTTGAAAGATAAATGAATGTTTAAAGTGTTTTCTGCAATAGGAAAATCACTGCACTAAAGTAAAATTACATTTATCCAGAAATTAATTTGGCTGTTGTTCAATGAAAAACACTACTTCTATTATAAGGGAAACTTTGGGACAGAGGCCCCCAATGAGAAGCATACAAACAACACATACAGCAGCATCAAAGTTCAAGACTCAATTTGTTTCTCAAAAAGTGCCATCTCCAGTCCTCTCTTTGCGAGCTTGGATCATCTCCTTGGACGCCTGCTTCCGTTCAGTGACCAAACCCAACCAAAACATGAAGTCAATGAACCATGTGGTTGGGTTGAATTTCAAGCCAAGCTCACTGGCTGAATAATCAAATGGAAAGGTGTGGTGGTAATTATGGAAGCCTTCTCCTGGAAAAACAGAACCCAGAAAAAACAAAAAGTAGGGTCAAAGGCAGGGAAGGAAAAAGGTAGAATGTAGCATCAACAAGCAGAAGCAGCAAAAGAGGTAGTGCACATTCTAACGGAGAAACATCTATTATTTTGAACAACAGAAGGATTTTAAGAACTACATCCTGTAAGAATATATGAGCAGTAGACAAGAATCCAACAATGACAGTGAAATGTTGCAGCAAGCCATCCCCTTATTTCTTATTGTAAAGGTATCTTGTTCTGTTTACTTCTGTTTTTCACCTTTGTTGAATAACTGGATTTTATATTCTCAAAATGGGGGGTTATTATATTGTTTCTCAAGAGCTTTGGGAAAACTCCTGTATAACAATCTGAATCAGCTCTATTAGTGCTTAAAATGCCTGCCATGTTCCATGTTAAGGTAGTAATTAAATGCAGATTTTGTAAATTTAACATCAGTCATTATTTCTTCCTCCCACTCTTGCTTAGTTTACTATGTAGTTGGAGAAAATATTCTTGAAAACAATGTTGTATTTTTTGGTTGTTCTAATGCTACAGCTTTTTTAGAGTACAAGGAAAGGTTGAAGCAAACAAATAAGATTTCTCATCTGTGCCTGAAATTCGCAATGTTACCTGCATTTGGGGATTTCATAAGACACCTATAAAAAAGAGGAAGACCCTTGATTGCATCATCACAGCTAGCATCTGTTTTTTACCACAAACTGTAGACACGCCTGCTCCTAAAGCATCTTTAAACAGTCTGGAGAAAACAACCTGGAAGTCACACTTCCAAAAACTTGATGAACCAATTCTTGGTAACTCACCAATAGCTCCATAAGTGACAAAGGTATTCTGCCGAGGGTTGATGTTTTTGTCATATGGCCTGTTGCCATACATGTGTGCAACACTATTGACCAGCCAAGTAACGTTGAGAGAGACAGCATAACGAAGAATAGATGCCAGGAAGTATGAATTCCACAAGCTCTCTTCCCAGAAATACCAAGGCACGAGAGTAGGAATGACAAAGCACATCAACACAACTGAAATTTTATAGTACCTGAAAAAGAAAGGAAAGGAAGAATGAGTGACTGGGTCATACAATACAATATTTCCCATAACAATAAATCCAAATGAGTCAAGTGAGGAGAAAAGATAATGAGAAACACATTATCAATTCTACGTAGTGCAAAACCAAATAATCCGTGAAAATGTACTTGATAGAAGTCCTGAAGTCAGCTGTTAGTGTGGTTTAAATCGAAAGATGGAAAGTTTTAAAAAATGAAAACATTCTCAGATATTCAGATACTTTACTGGCCGAGCATGGTTAGACATGCAAGGAATTTGACTCCGGTATAGCAGCTCTCAGTATACATTCAATATATAGAGAGAGATGAACTTCATTGTCACTGTAAAATACAACAAAATTGAGTGCAACCTTCCCAGTGTGGACAAAATACTTCCAAATCAAACCATTAGGTATTCACCATTCTCCAGATCCTTTCAGTGTGTCCCCATTTTCACAAGCAGCCTGTGTCCAATCATTTCTTTAAAGAATGTGCTTCAGATAAACAAACAAAGCATCTTGTTGGAAAACAATGGCTGGTATGACCTCTGAGAGTTTGTACAGCCAAGTGACTCCTTGTTATTTAGCCTGAGTTTGTAGCTGATTTGACATTATGCAAATAAAATGAAAAAATATACTTTGCAATAAGCTGACTGGAGAATTCTGCAGGTATGATACCAAGAAATTCAGTTTTGAACTATATTCAGCAGTAGCCAGGAGGAAAAAAAACATATTTATGTGGATTACTCTACAGAAGAAGATCATAAATGCAATTTCTATATCAGAGAGAGTATTTCATTTTAAGCATCCTTACAAACCGGTATAATCCCTTGCTTCTAGTCATATCCATAGTTCAATGTCCTTATGATTTTGGAGAACTGTAAAGTTTAGAAGAGAACAGCCCTACTTTGACCTTGAATTCACATTTCAAAAAAACCCATGGCTTGAACCACATAATTCCCTATAGCTATAATTTGCAGGACAGTAGTGTTAATCTATAGTAGTAAAGGAAACTGGTAGCAAATTTTGCTCTTTGCAACTAATGAAGTGAGCTGCTGCTCACAAAAGATTATGCCTTTTAATAAAAAATACTAGTTGGAAAAGTTGCTACCAGACTTCTCCTTCCATAGGTATAGATAGCAGCTAAAGTCTGCCTTGCCATTTCTTCCTCTGTGGAAGAAGGTTCTGATTTTCTACTTTGTCCTCAAAGCATTTGAGAGTTATTCTTGAACTTTTCTTGGTGATGTTCCTGAGCTGTATTGCTGGAAGGGAAAGTGTGAGTGGGTGATTTTCCCATCGTTCTGAAATTTTGTGCTATCCACATTGAGTAATGCCCACTTACCCAATCTGGGGGAAGAGAATCTTGAGAATATCTGTGTATATTCTCATTCTGGGAGGCAACAAAACATTTTCATAAGAATTATACCAAAAATAAAAGTCCAGTTGCTGTTTTGGGGAAAGATTTTTTGCAATTTTTGCTGTAATTATAAGGAGTTTCTACAGGGTTTTCCTTTGGGATGGAACTGAAATATTGGAAGCCAGGAGTCTGCAAGAACAGACAACATGCACATGAATTCTTAATTAAGCAAATACAAGAAGAACTAAGAGAAAATGTCTTCTCCTTGCAGCATGGAATATCTAAAGGTTTAGAAGGCTCATGAGGCTAAGAGATCTTGTTGCCCACTTCAGCTGCCTGGCCCTGGAGTTCATTCAGCATGCTTTGAAGCCTGACTCCATCTACTTCTTCAGTAATTTTCACCCATAATATTATCTATTGAACTCTAGTTCTTCAGAGTGGCTTAACCTATGCTCTATTTTACCTGTGAGGGTTGGAGCAGAATACTGTATGTATCCTCAGCATTCCCCATTGATCCAGCTAGACCTTCACCATATGTTTTTAGGCTGGGATTGCTTTTAAAAACAAAGTGGGTTAAAATGCATGCATAACAAGTGCTGCTGTTCCAAGGGTATGCTACAGAAGAACATATGCCTTGTGTCGATTGCATAATACCAGTCTACAGCTGGGTCAGGTATGAAACCTGGAATCTTCAAATCTCTACCCAGGCCTGCTGCACTCTTATCATTCAGAGCCTTGTGTGCATTGGGATAGAAGAGTGCCTGTTCCTTTGTTTGCAATGGTTCCTCTTGAAGTAATTGTAATTTACAAGAATTTGTGTATCTGAGCAGAGATTTCCTTTTCATTAATGCAAATGCTTCAAAAGCATTATTCCCCACTCCCCCAAGAGATAAATCTCTGCAACTTTCTCACACCTGATTGCGTTCTCCTCCCTTTTGCTGGGTTCATGTTTTCTTTCCTTTTTTTCAGAGAACAAAGCAACCTTCCTTCTGGCTCAAAAATGACGTATTCCCATGGCATGGCAACTTGCAGCATAAGCGTTCATGACTTGTTCACTAAAAGTGTATTGATTTTTAAGACATCATAAGATTCTTCATTTTTCACTGCAGGAACCAACAAGGCTCTCTTGCGGAAAAGTCCTCATTTAGTTTGGAAGCCTGTTGGAAAACCAGTGTCCCATCCTTGTCCAACACTTTCTCCGTTTCCCTTCATTATCTTGATTTTCAGGAATTCCTTGAAACCTGGTTCAAATGCATTCTCAGCCACAGAAGTGTTGCTCTATCTTTCAGGCCATTTGGCTTACCTTATGAGATTGTGGTCCTGAGAATAAAAGTTCCTGGTGAAAATGTAGGACTTAAATCTATCAAAGGAACAAGTAAAAGAACAGTTTGGGATTCTTTAAGTCTTAATGGGGCTGGGAGAAAAATAGAAGCATTGTGCAACTCACTGTGTTTGATGAGAGATCCTCTTGAGCCCAAGTTTAAAACTAAAAGTGTCAGATGTGAAAGACCAGGTCCAGTTAACTAATTGATTGCTAAAGCCTGTGCACAAGAATCTTCTCAACTAACAGCACCTTGTTGGCACTAGATAAGGTTCAACGGCAATCAGGGCTATATAGTAATTCTAGGCTAATCCCTCTTTTCATCCTTCCCTCTGGCTTAGCCCCTCCCATATAGAATTCAACAAGCCAACTTGTGCCATAGTTTTTCAGATTGGATGAGAATAATTATGGACTAAGTCATTTATTTATGCAAGAATTGGTCCAAGTCCCAAATTGAGTAATTATTTTTATGAATTTTGTATATAGAACTTGTCAGGAATGTGAGGCTGTGTTTTCAGCTTTCCAGTGGCTCTGTACTAAACTCAATGCAGTAATTAATATATCACGGTTATGACAATATCACAAATAACATTCTGTTTGTCAAATTTGTAAGTCTTCCCCTTCATGGATCTGCATCCCTGAAAATCACTTATACAACTATATAAGCACTTGGTTGAGGCTGGAAAATGCTAGTTATTATAGAATCATTGAGATGGAATTCCACCATCCATGGGAATCATCTAATCCAACGTTTCTCCAATTTGGCAAGTTTAAGATTGTGGACTTCCCAGAATTCCCCATCCAACATTCCCCATCTTAAACTTGCCAAGGTGGAGAAACACTATTGCAATCTAATCCTCTGACAATATAGGATCCCAATGGCTGGCTAACGTTGACTTGAAACCCTGCCAGAATGGAGCACCAGCATATCTCCAGCCTTATTCACATTTACAAGTCTCACTCACTTTCTCTGAAAGCTAACCACAGGATCCTCCAACAAATCACTGAAGTCCAGCTTTCTTCCTTTCTCAATGACATCGCGATGCTTCCGAACGAAGAGCCAGCCAATATGGGAGAAAAAGAACCCACGCTGAGCGTTGTGGGGATCAGCATCTGTCTCAGAGTATTTGTGATGCACCCGATGATCTCGACACCACTCAAAAATGTCGTTCTGCACAAAACAGAAGAAGGAAATTAAGTTTCAAGCTGCGTGGATCTCTGAATACTTCCTTGCTCAGGTTGTTAGGCCACAGGCTAGAAACCAGGCGGTCATGAGCTCTAATCCAGCCTTAGCCATGAAAGCCAGCTGGATGTCACTCTCTCTCAGCCCAACTCACTTCACAGGGTTGTTGCTGTGGGAAAAACAGGAGGAGGAAGGTGTGTTAAATATGCTCACTGCCTTGATTGTTTATAAAAATAATAAAGGTGGGATACAAATTTTTGTTGTTCAGTCACGCAGTCGTGTCTGACTTTTCGCGACCCCATGGACTGCATTACGCCAGGCCCCCTTGTCTTGCACTGCCTCCCGGAGTCTTCCCAAGCTCACACC